>NPFG01000225.1:0-61600 GCA_002288965.1 Xylaria sp. MSU_SB201401 | reverse complement strand
AAAAATAAGTTTTAAAAAATGTATAAGCTAAATAATTTTTTTAAAAAATAAAAAAAAAATAAGATTTAAAAAGCTTATTTAATAAAAAATCTAAATATATTAATTATTAGTTTATACGAGTTATATTGATAAAGTTATTTAAAAGTAAGTAGAAGTACCTTTATAAGCTATTTCCTATTACGGTATACTGCCAAGAAAACTGTCCAATTCAATTGGGTGTCTAACTAGAGTGGGAGATGCGTTATTTTCTTTTAGTTTATTTAGTAGTTATAATTTGCCTTTAAAGTTGTTAGGTTTCTATTGCTATTTAGCTAGATCCGTGGGATTTTTATTCGGACCCCCTCTGGCCAGGGCCAGGGCCATCTCATACATCGTACATCGGTACTTACGCACTTTACCCCAGGTTACGAAATCCAAATGGTGTCCGCCTCTCAAGAGTCGACGTAGGTTGATTGTACTTCTATGTATTCTGCTTATGAGTCAGATAAGGCCTAGTCATCCTCTACTCGTGCTAATGCCTCGACTGTACGGTGGTGATACCCTTAGTTATCACATGGTAACAACACTCTGCTGCCTGAAACTCAGAAGTGACTGGTAACTACCTGGGTACCTATACTTAATCTAACGTATGTCTGTCATCACGTCTGTTTCGTGCGAGCATAGGCGAGGATGGAATCCCTGAATAAGGGCCGGCATCATATTATAACTTTGAGCCTTGCACTGCCTACGTTGCCGCTCCCGTAAGCGGCGTTACGCTGCGTGGTAGACAAACTAGCCTCTGAAGGCGACGAGTTGCTGACGAGAAAATAGTAAACCGAAGTATGGTGTTGGGATTTCAAAGCCAACGCAATCTGCAACTTTGGTCTACTTGCCAAAAGCCACGGTTTCCAAGGCGGTCATTGGCCATACCGAGCAAAAGCGTCTTGTAGCCACTAGAAACGTGTAGTTTGGTTGACTGGTGTCGATTGAACCGAGTTCTACTTAGGCTCCCTGGACTAGACACCGCATTTCTATTCGCCTCTTTCCACCGTGGCAGACAACTCGACTTGTAACCATTGACTACCTGGTCGACACAGACATCGGTACAGTGTGCTCATCTGCCACGTATCGCAGATAACGGACAGGTAATGGAAAATGTGACTGTGATGCATCATCTCAACCCCCCTCAAAGACTCGCGACCTATGGAGATACCCCATAGTTGGTCACGAAGCAGGAACCTGCACTTCTAGCTGATTCTATACATGAATATATGCATGCCACCACCAGCTGTATCACTTAGGCAGAGCCTACCTAGGAACTCAAGCGACTTGGCGGGTATATAGATGCAGGCAGACCACCGACTCTTCGGTTGATCGATAAAGGCTCTATACTCCTCACAATCATACCAACGGCCTACTTCTCATCAGCCGTGTTTCATCCACACCATATCTGTCGAAGTATTATGACACAGTAATACATCATTCGCCATCTACTACACGGCCAGAATGAAGCCAACCAGTGTTTTCCTCATGGCAGTGTCCGGCTTGCTGCCCATTACAAGCGCGGGCCCCGCGGCTTATGGTATTTGCCAAGCCGGGTGCGCTGCCGTTGTAACGGCGTGCTATGCCGCAGGCGGGGCTACATGGGGAGCTACTATGGGCGCGTCTGCCCCGGCTACCATCATTGCATGCAACACTGCGTTTGGATCTTGTCAGGCGGCATGCTGGGTAGCTGCTATCGCGCCGACTCCTTAGACGGATACTCGTAAGTGCACCCGTGTTCCTTGGACAGTAGTAAAAGCAACTCGAGTCCAATCAATGTATGACCAACTAACTGACCCATCATTCTCAATTCATAGCTCGGGTTGAGATACAGATCCACGGTGGACGATAGTTGAGGCGTGGCCTTGTGCCGTCACTATCAAATTGAGGAGAACGCAGCAGATAATGTCTTGAGGAATCTTACTAGGCGATTTGCCTCGGAGGGGCTTCACACGATTCATAATATGTCTTTATTCGTGTATACAAACGATGCCTGATTCATAATTTGATCACTGAATACCGGGACGCCCGATGGGCAATAATATACAGGCTACTTCCCACCCCAACTCAGTTTCAACCCCCCATTGAAATCTAAACCTTAACTCCCAGTGCCTCGTAAATTTCACTAATGTATGCCCTCGAAGCGGTATTCCCAATAAGCGTGGGTGATCTCTTGTTCATAGCATAAGTGATCGTGACTTTGCGTCCAACATCCATAATGCCAAGAGAGCCTCCAGAGCCTCCCCAAAAGGCGATGTCACCATCCGGAAGCCAGTCGTCAAATTTCTCTCCTTTACTCTTGATAGCATATCCTATGCCGAAACGGATGGGTTGTCCAATGGCGAGGTCGGGTCCGTAGGACTGTTCCTCGAAGATCTTGTCGACCGTCGATTTGGACAGCAACGTCTTGTGCTCAGGACTACCAGCGAGCGTGACGTTGGAAAGGATTTTGTTCAAAGCATGAGCATTAGTGTACCCGTTGGAAGCGCCGATCTCGCTCTGCCTCCAGGCCGGCCGGTTGCCGACATCGGGAGGCATCATCGGGTTTGCGATGGCCTTGACGAAAAGGGGTCCGGGCGTGAAGGCAGGAGGGGACCCAGTAGGTGGCGGTGTTATGAGATGGGAAATACGGTCTGCGTCTTTATCCAAGATGCCCAGCTGAAAATCAGCGCCTAACGGGGTTGTAATCTTCTCGGTGATGAATTGCTTCAAACTCATCCCCGTCACGCGACGTATAACTTCGCTCAACATGTGTCCGAAGTTCCACTATAACCACTAGTGTCAGTAATTACCCTTCCAGGTGAAATCTCAGGAGCTCTCTCTAGACATGATTGTATCCTTGACAAGCAATTATGACCTCCGGGCGTAGCTTGAGAAGGAAGAGGATGACTCCAGGGGTTACACACCGCGTGGTATGCCGATGCGGTTCCGGGTTCCCACCACGGAGCTTGGGCGGCCAGCTTAGCGGAAGAAGTGACGGGATCGCAGATCTCATCCATGGTGATTTCCTCATCCCAACCGGCAACACCAGAGGTATGTGACAATAAATGGCGGATCTCGACGTTTTCCTTCCCATTTGCGGCGAATTCAGGCCAATACTTGGACACTTTGTCGTAGACCGAGACGGCACCACTATCGACCAGCATGAGCATGGCGAGGCTGCTGACGGTCTTCGAATTTGAGGCTACGCCGACAATAGTATCTTCGGCCCAGGGTCGCTTCGATTCTGCATCCGCCAGACCGCCCCAGATGTTCACGACATCCTCGCCATCGATGTTGACGGTTATACAGGCACCGACTTCCTCGCCAGATTCGATGAACTGTTGGAGGAGAGAACGAACCTTGTCGAACTGCGGATTGCATTGCCCGTGTACTTCAGCCATGTTTGTAGTCTCGCGCGAGGGATTGATCGGGGGTTCTGTGATGAACGAGTTGGTTCGTGCTGAAAGCGGAAATTTCTGAGGATGGAGATGCGCAGCTAGTTGAGGATGCTGAGAAACGACGGGAATTTAGCAATTATATAGAGGAAACCATGCATAATTTTAGCAGCCATATATGCGCATGTCTTAAACTATCTTATCGCTTAATTCTTAACTAAGTATTGAGCGACGTAAGGCCAGACATAGAACTACAGATAGCTACGGGGGCTGAATCCATCCGGCATGAATGAAGCCGGCAAAGAGCAGATCCGGTGGGATTGAGCCAGGGGCATTTTCCGTCAATCCTTCGGTTATACGGTCTCTGGAGGTAAGCCCCGGGAGGCACAAACGGTACCGTTTGGGCCGACGGGGGTGAGTCATCGCCGCACACTACGCGCTAATACTGATTCTGCTGGCCGAACGGAACGGACGAATCCTCCGCCGGGATACTAAATCCATATATGGGGCTCAAGTCTGAGATTCAAGAACCAACCCACTTGTCATTTCTTGCAATTGAAGAGCGGAGAGAAGTAAAGTGATCACGCACACAATCTATGGAGAACTAGGAGTGATGAACATGGAGTATGAGTGAGTGTAGGGAGGTTGCTTAGCCCTGGGCTATTTATAAAGATAAGCCCACCCACCCACCAACGCGCCAGCCTTCTAAAAAGCCACTAATAAACGCGACGCGTCTCCCAACCACCCTCTTTTTTACTTATAAAGATTGTAATACTAATGCAATATCTTTTTTGCAACTTTATATTATATTATTCCTTTTTTTTTTAGCTATTTAAAATAACTAGTTTTATTATTATAGTTTAAACGGTTTACACGCTAAACGCTGTAAAACGTAGTATTAACCTCTATTAGGTCGCTAAAGACTATAATATTAGTCGATGTTATTTGCAACGTTAAATTAATAGTATTTTAACTAAAAAGGAGGCTTTTAAAGCTCGGCAAACCCTTTTAAAGACCTAAAAAGAGTTATTAGCTAATTAAATAATTATTTAAAAAGAATTAGGCTATATACTACTAATTTACCAATTTAAAAAATATACTAAAACTATTATAAAAACTAAAGGTCATATAATTAAGCTTAGAAAGTACTAGTATAATTGTTATTATAAGCGTTTTTTAGCTTTAAAAGTCTTTTAAAGCCGTATAATAGATTATAAACAGGTTAATAAAGTGTTACTAGCTAATATTAACGCTTTTTTTAACTGACTTAACTACCTTATTATAGCTTTAATTAGGCCTTATAATATATATAATACTAATAAGTTTAAAGTCTTTAAAAGCGTTAAAAAAATAGAGTTGTAATTAATAAAGCTTATAAAAAGATTATATATAATAAAAGACCCTAGAATTTAAAGTAGATAATAATAATCTAAGCTATTAGTATTACTAGTAAATTAACCCCCTTTTTTATAATTTTTATAAGCTAGTTTATATAAGATTAATAGTTTTTAAGTTAATTAATGTCACAAGTGGGTAGGTAGGTCAAATCAGGTACAATATATATAAATAGCTTTAAGTCTCATATTTTATATATTAGGTATTATATAAGACTAAAGCTTATAAAAGGGAGGAATTAGGTACAAAACGTGTATAAGGAGGGTACCTTTAAGTATATAAGTTTATATAGCTTTAAGGCCTAATAAGGCCAGATATAACAACTATCCTTCCCTTTTTACTAAGGTTGACTATAACCTTTAAAATGTTTAATCAGTTATATATTTAGTATATAGTATAGTATAGTTATTATAATGTTAATATATTAGTATATTAAATATTGTTATTATAGTACCTTATACCTGCAAGTTATATAGGCCCTATATTTATTTCGGTAGAGTAACGCACCCGTGTCCCTTTATATTATTCTATTAATTAAGTTCTGTCTTTCTCTTCTCTCTTTTCTTTTTTTAGCTGCTGCTAAATTATTTTTTAGTTTTAGCTAAGAATTATTACACTTTTTAAATCCCTTTTTTTCCCTTTATTTTTCTTTTAAATTTACACCTAATTTAGTCTCTTTTCCCTTTCTAATTATATTTTATTAATTATACCACGTTATACGCGTTTATCAGCTGCTACAATAAATGCAATAGTAAAAGTAGCAGTAGTAGTAGCAGAAGTAGCTATAATAGTAAAAGTAGTAATAGAAGCTATAATAACAAGAGTAATAATAAAAATAGTAGTAGAAAAAATAGCAAAAAATAAATTTATATATTAAAAGCAGAAAAAAGATAAAATTAAAAAAGATAATAAGGTTAAAGATAAAGAGAATAAAGATTTAGTTAGTAATTTAGCTTTAAAGTTAGTATATATCTATCTTATTAATAGTATAAAATAAGATTAAAGCGATAGCATTAATTAATCTTTCTTTTTTAGCCGTAATACTTCTCTTTCTCTTTCCCCCTTTAATATTAACAATAATACTGCTAATAATACTAATAATAATAATATAAGTGGTTGTCCTTATACCTAGACAGCTAAACGCTATAATAAAGCTTTCTTTACTCGTAATATAGCTATTTCTATACCTGTATTTATAGCGTATTATGTGTATTTTAGTTGCACTATAAATGCTTTTTAACTAATTAAAAGTAATCCTTTTAAAATTATTTACATTTTAAAAGATCCTAGAACTACATTATATATAAGCTATAATAATACCTATATTATTTATAAAGCTATATATATTTCTAAGGTATTTCCTATTGTTTTTATAACTATTCTGCTAATATTTGTAATTAGATTCCTGCTCTCCTAAATTTTAATATAACTTATATAGCTAAACTTCTAGAGTGGGTTAGAAGTATGTAGGTGCCTTAATATAATACAAAGGATACTATAGTCTAAAATAAGCAAGATCGGGTTATTTAAAAGACAGCTTTTTTGTTTTGCCAAGCTTTTGCTAATTACTAGTTTCGCCTTATAAAAACTTTTAATTAGCTTATTATTACTTATTATAGTTAGCATTATCTATCGGGTACCAAAAAGCCTAGTAAGGTAAGCATTTTTATATTTAGTTTAATTTTATTTTAGGTTATACTTAATACTCTTTTAAAATTTAAAAAGTTTTTATATTATATAATTAACTTATTACAAAATATCTTTTTTTATATATTAAATGGTCTTCTGCTATATTTGCTAACCTAGTAAGTTCTTTTTATTCCTTTTTATTTTATATATATTTTATTTATATTTTCTAATATTTTTGCTAGGCTATAGTCTATTAAACAATGCTTTACTTATTTTTAATCGAATTTGTCTTTATATTATATATACCGATACTGGTTACGCCTTTTGGCATATTATTATTCTTGCATTTAAAGATAAGTAAAAGCAGCTTTTAACTATTATTATTATTATATATTAGTTGCTTATTAAAAGGCTAAATATTAAGCCTTTTTTAAACAAATAACAAATCTAGATATTTTTACTTTTAATAAATAGGTTTTTTATAGGTTTTTTATATATAACTTAATAGTAGAGCATAAAAATGCTTTAGCTCCTAAAGACTAAGTTTAATTCTTAATATACTTTTTTTTTAAACCACGCTTTTATACTTTTCTATATATAACTAATATACTAGTACCTAATAGACTAGTATTTTACCTTTCTTATATAAAACAATTAATACTAAATTAAACCCTTTTCAGATTATAACTACTAGCATTATTGCATATTTGCTAGCTTTTTAGAGTTAGCTTTTTTCTTTTAACTTTTCCGTTTTTTAAAGGCCTTTATTAGTCTATTAGCTAAAATGTCTATAACTAATACCTATTAGTTATATTCGCTAAACTAATCCTTTCACTTAACCTCATAGTATTAATTATTATTATATACTATAGTGCCTACTATATCTTTAACCTCTTACTCTTCTTAGCTATCTATAAAGTTAAATAAAGGTAAGCTATATTTGTATTCTATTATCTAAGGCTCTAATAACTATATAAGGAAAACAGGGTAAAGCCGGTTATATTTATATAAAAGTGCAAGCTAATACACCTATAAGCTAATACGCCCTAGTACCTTAAAGGGTCTAATATACTTAGGTGCCAACTTTTTATATTTAAACTTAAGATTTTTAGTAAACAAAGCTATTAGTTAACTAACTTTAAAGCTTATTAGTTTATATCTATTATTATAACTATTTTAATACCTTTTAGTTATAATTTGCTACTATTTTATTATCTTATTTTATATTGTCTCTAGCTTATAAAACTAGTCTTATACTACTAGCACACCCTTTAAAATAAAATTGTCTTTAATAAATAAGTAAAATTCAGGTATATACCTGTATAAGGCTTTAAAAGGCGATTTTCTTATAAATAAATTAGTAGTAAAATTTAAAGCAAAAAAGGCTTAAAAAAATAATTATAGCCAATTAGTCTATTTAGTATTAACAAAGCACCTTAGGTATCCCTCAATAACTTAATTCATTTGTTCTATTTGTTTATTAATTCGGGGGTAAAACGCGACTAAAAGTCTCCTCTTAATTTTAAAATAATAATAGAGGTCTAACCAGAATTAGCTAATAAAAACACTGCCTTAATTAGAAATAATACCTTAAAAGCTTCCGTATAAATATTTAATCTTTTAATAAAATAAAACTACTAGCTCTACTAAAGTAATTATAATATTAATTAGAAATATATATATAAGCTTAATAAATCGGTTTATAATAACAAATATAGTATTAACAAGTTTTCCTTTATAAAAAGTCTTTAGCAAACTTATAATAAAGTCTATTAATAACTCTTATATAAGCCTAATAGGTAAGGGCAATACTTTTAATTTACTATATTTTCGGTAATATTTCGCCTTTAATCCAAGGCAAATAATATAATAAGCTATATAATCTTATATATTACGTCTTATATTTTTCTAAAAGAATTTGCATTATAATAACTCTAAAGTCCGGTTTTAACTAAAATAGCCTACTAAAAGATTATCATAGTATAATTCTATAAGCTAGGCATATATAAACTTCTTATAAAATATATAGACCTTTATATTATAGTAAAGTAAGAAGTCTATAGTTAACTATTAAGGTTTTATAGGTTTTCTATCTTTAAATTAATTAATAATCAATTTATATTTAGGGTCTCTTCATTAAACCTCTAAAATAAAGTCCTTTAAGCTTCTAAAAACATTATTCTTATTATAATCATTAATACTAATAGCTATTTAAGCTTATAAACATATAACTACCTATATAAAAACAGTTTAGACATTAAATATATAACTAGCATATAACACACCAACTAATACGTCAGAGTATTAATTAAAGCATTTAAGCTATTAAGCTATAGCTATCTTTCTTTTTAAAGTTAATAAGATATTAATATCTTTAAGCAATTCTATTATATAATCAGGATATCGCAAAAGTAGATCAGCCCTATTTTACTTACCTAGCTAATATTTAATTAAAAAGTCATAAAGAGCTAATTCTATTAACTAGCAAGTCTACTTTCCGTTTAGCTTAAACGTTTTTATAAACGCTTAAAAATTACTATAATCAGTTAAAACTTTAATAGATAAACAGCTTTCTTAAAAATAATAGCGCTAATATTTAAAGCAATCTACTATTACTAGCATTTTTTAGTTTAGCATACTATACTATACTTTAGTTATAAAAAACTTCTAAAAGTAAAACGTAATAAGCCTAAATATACCTTAATTATCTTACTATAAAAGGTTCCTTACTAGCGCTACCTTAAAGGCATTGGTTTTTAATAATATTTACTTCTTAAGATTAAAATATATAAAAAGAATAGCTTTTCTAAATAAGTCTTTAAAGGTTTTAAATACTTCTCTTATAAGCTTATCCAATAAGATTCGACCCTTTTTCAGATCTAATTTACCCTTCTTTAAATAATAATACAAAAAAACAGCAATATTAAAATACCTTTTAATAAAGCGGCAATAAAAGTTGCAAAACTCTAAAAATTATTATAACTCTCAATAAAAACTAGGAAATAGCTAATTACAAATTATATTAATATAAAAGAGGTCTATTTTAATACTTTAGCTAAATATAATATAGCCGAGGAATTTAATCTTTTCCTAATAAAACTAATATTTAAAAGGTTTAATATATAGCTTTATATTTAAAAGCTTTTTAATAATAGTTTAAATATATTATATATAAGTTTTTTATCTAGTAAAAAGACTAGTATAATTATTAAAATAAGCAAATATAAAAAATATTTATAATTTTATTAAATACTTTTTATATATAGTTTTAAAAAATGGCAAAGGAATTAGATAAACTTATAAATATAACTAAAAATTTATAGTAGTTATAACACATATAAAACGCTGTTTTCTACTTATCTCTTTTACAAATCTATATACAATAATAAGCGTCTTTAAAGTCAATTTTTAAAAAAACTTTAGCTTTAGCAATCTTATTTAATAACTCTAAAATTAAAAGTAATATATAACAATTCTTCCTTATAACGTAGTTAAATCTCCTAAAATTAATATATAAATATAAACTTCTATCTTTCTTAAAAACAAATAAAATAAAAGTATTAATAAGATTTATAAATCTCCTAATTTTCTTTCTTTTAAATATTATATTAAGCCATTTTCAGAGCTTTTCTAACTCATCTTAAGCTAAAAGGTAAATAAAATAATAAGATATAACAGCACCTTTTTCTAACTTTATAGCTAGGTTACCGCATTTAAAATAGGAGAGTATATTAGCTTTATCTATATTAAAAAACTTAGCTAAATTATAAAACTCCTTTAAAATACTTTCAAGTCCTTTATAATTTGTTTTTACTTCCAACTCTTTTAGCTATATAAGTTTAAGCAAGCTAATAATAATATAATAATATTAGTAATTTCTATATACCTTTATAAACTTATATATTAATAATACTTTCTATTTATTTCTTTTATAACCTAAAAAACTATTAATTTGTCTCTAAATTAAAAATAATTTGTTAGTCTTTTAAGGTTAATTAAAATAACAAAAGGGGACTACCTTTTAACCTATTATTTTAATTAATAGCAATATATACTCTCCTAAATTTTTATATAATACTTTATTTATTAATTAATTTTTTACAGTTTACCTAGTAAATACTATAAATAGGAAAAATGCTATTAGCAATATATTATAAAAAAAGGGTATAAAAAAAGGCTTTTTTAAACTTATAATAAAAAGTAAAAATATAACTAATATAATCTACTTTAGCATAAGAGTCTAAATTAATATTTATTTATATTAGGGGTCTTTTTAAGCTTAGTATAAAAATAATATATAAAATATAAAAACAGTATAAAATTAGTATATATAAAAATAATTTAGGCCTAGTAGTAATAGGAGAAACTAGACCCTTTAGTTATTTCCTATAATATAACTTTTAATATATTAAGATTAAGATTTAAGGGATATATAAAAACAACTTTATAATTAATATTTGTCTTTAGCTTTATCTCGATTATAATTTACATAAATTTCCTAGACTTTTTGCTTTTAATTTAGATTTTCTATTTAGCTATAGTCTTTTTTAGGGGCCTAACATTTGGATATAATATAGCCCCTTTGCTATAGTTATAGTAAATAATATCTCTTTATAAATTTTGGTTTAGCTAATTTCTACTACTATTCTAAAGTCGATTTGATTTTTCTTTTAGCAGGTTTTAATTAGGTAATATAACTAGGTTTTTAAAAGCATTAATATTAAAAGGCTAAAAAGATAAGCAACCTCAATATCCCTAGCTGTTTCTATTACTATATCTATTACTATTATAATAGCTATTATAGCTTCTATTTCTATTAGTCTTTTAGCTTAATTTATAGTTATTATAATTATTAAAACTATATCCTCTTTAGTTTAAAGATTAGTTTTAGTTAAAATACTAACTATTATTATTAGTATTTTGGTCTAGTTTTAGTTCTAATTTTTTTTTACTATAGTTAGCACATTAGTCTCTAGTTATTATTTCCTAACAATATTAAACTATATTAACTATATTAGCCTAGGTTTTAAATAAAAGATTATAAAAATTTATAATCTCTTTCTAAAGTAATATACCTAATTTTTAGTAATATCTTATAATTCTTTTATATTTACTCTATTAATAGTTTTAAGCTTTAATAAAAGCTAAATATTAATTAAATAAGCAAAGGTCTTAGTTAATATATTAAATAGCTTTTTTATATTAGCTAGTAATACTAGCCTCTAAAAAAAAGAATTAATATATTTAAGTTTTAATTTATTTTAAAAACTTACTAAAATTAGTCTTAATTTAAACTTATTTTCTAAAAGTTACCTTTTGCAATATAATCAAATATTAATTTTTATAATAATAATCTATCTTTTTAGCTATATATAAAACTTTAGCTTTATTAATTTTAAACTTCTAACTAGCTGCTTTAAATATAGATTCTAGTTCTAAAACCTATTTAATCTACTAGTAATAAATAAAGTTAGAGTTTAAAAAGGGGTAATTAAAGTTAATAAGGCGACTAAAATTAGGTTCTTTTAAAAAATAGCATATTTACTAATATCTAAAACTACGATAGTAGTACCTTTAATTCCTTTATAATTAGCCCTTAAAACTACCCCGACTTTAACTCTATAAAGAGGGGTATAAAAAAAATAAAGGGTTATTATCTTTATTATTTCTATTTCCCCTTATTTAGTCCTAACCCTGTCGCTATAATAAAAGTGTTAACTAATTATTAAAGTTAGAAGAATTTCTAAAATCTTCTAAAATTTCTATTTTTTGCTTCTTTTGTTTCTTTTTTAAACTAGGACTAAAACGGCTCTAAATTCTCTATAAAGTATTTATAATTTGTTTTCCTTTTAAAATTTGCTATTTTAATCATTCTATTTCCGTTTATAACTAGATATTTTATTACTAAAGTTTATATATAATAGTACTCTCGGGTAACTTTAAAGACAATTTATATTAGCAATTATTTCTTACTAGTCCTAAAGACAATTTATACTAGGTTTAAATTTATACTATTGTTAATAATTTAGCCTAAGTAGGGCTTCTAAGTGCAGCACTCGCTCTAATAACAGGTTTTTAATAAGCTATTTAAATATTGTAAATAACTTCTAAAAGGAAGCTTTAGAATTATTACAAGTAGGTAGGTAGATTAAGTTAGGTATAATATATGTAAATAGCTTTAAGTCTTATATTTTATATATTAAGTATTATATAAAACTAAAGCTTATAGAAAGGAGAAATTAGGTACAAAATATATATAAGGAGGGTACCTTTAAATATGTAGGTTTATATAGCTTTAAGGCCTAATGAGGCTAGATGTAATAATTAAATAGCATTTATTATAACTAAAAGTTTATCTATTTACTAAAGGGCTAGACTAGCTAGGAAATAGCCTTTTATTAGCTTAAAAAGGTGTTTATTTTATATATAAAGCTAAATAATTTTAAAAAGTGGCGGCTATTTATTCTTAACGGCTATAATAGTTATATAACTATTAAATTTATATTTAAATACCTTTTAAATCGCATATAGCTAACCTTTTTACCTATTTATTTATTTTATATCTTTTAGCTATATAATCTAGAGCCGTTTTTAGTAGTAAAACGCGTATATAAAAGGATATTGATAGATATCTGCGCTAAACGCTATTAGTTTTGCCCTAGGAAGGTAGAATTTCTTAAAGCTTTTGCAATAGCCTATATAAAAGCAATAATAGCTAAAAATATCTTTACTAGATTTAAGGTAACTAGTATATAGCTTTATAATTGCTTAAAACTGTTATAATTAAGATTAGTATAGTATAAGGCGTAGAACGTAAAAAAAAAGCTAAAAAAACTACCTTTTTAATAAAAAAAAACACTAGATTTTTATAATATCTTTACACTTATACTAATAGCTATACTTTAAAACTTACGGCAATTATTAATAATTAGTAATGTAATATATTTTAAGGTTTTAGACTTTAATAGACTAATCTTTTATATACTATTTTAGAAGCTTGGAAAAGGCTTTAACTTTTAAACTATAAAAATAGCTAAATTAAAGCGAAAAAACGATAAGTTAGAGGCTTAATTAGCTAGCATACGGCTTTGTAAGCGTAAACGAGTCGATTTAGACCTGGACTAGGCCTTTGTTAATTTTTAAACGGTTTTAATAAGTAAAAGTATTAAAATACTAGTTGAAAAGCAGGGTACTATAAAGACTATATTAGATTCTGACGAAGAAGTAACCGATTTAAGTTTTAAAAGTAATAAAGAGGTATAAGATTGTATTATAGTTAGAATACCGTTGTAAGCGATAAATTTGGTCTATTATTTGTTAAGATATTGGCTACGGAAGGTGGTTGTGGTAGTTAGCGATAGCTTTAATAACTAGTAGCTTTTTAAAGGGCTGGCGCGTTGGTGGGTGGGTAGGCTTAACGGGGCAGAGCTAGATCGGCAGTGTTCAGTATGGTGGCCTGCGGTTGCAAGCAACTGGCTAGGTATGAGCCATACTGTATACAGCAAGACACCAAATCAATTAAACATACCGATGATTTTCTACCTGTCACAGTACCCAAGCCAGCCTGTTAGCCACTATACTAGAAACCAAACGGTCAGCGATACTTAAAAGTGAGTATCCAGGCAGTCTATACGCTTATATAGAACGCCCGAGTCGCCTCCAGCGGCTATGTCAGCGTGGATATAACACTGCTAAATGTAAAAGAAGTAAAGGTGTTAAAGATAAGTTGGAATGTTCTAAATAGAAGACGGCCGACGGGTTAGGGGGAGGGGGTATATAAGTGAGGCCTGTACCTTGGCCAGCTGGATGTCAGCTGGATATTGCCGATTTAGCTTTGCCCAATAAAAGACCACTATTGCTCCCCAAGACTCTGTGTGTTTGGTTGACACCAAGTCTTGTTAACCGATGACACCAGCGCACGCGGGCCGCCGAACTCCACTAGAGATTGGCATGATCAGAAGGCATAGGTGCCACATCTCCATCCCACTGCTCATGAGCCGCCTTGATTCCCTAGCCGCCATATTTACGCATCCCTTTGTAGAACTTTGGATACTACCTCGCCACTGAATGGGTAGGGCACAGGAACCTGCAGAGCCTTCTGAAATGCCGGGCGCTGCGCTAGCTTGCCATGCCAGGCCTTCACATTGGGATAATTGCTGATATCGATGCCGCACCACCGTGTAGAATGAGCGAAGATGAAGACGGCAAAATCAGCAACCGTCATCTGGTACCCGGCAACAAATGGAGATGACCCCTATATATAAGACCCCCCAGAGGGATCACCATCAGTCTCTCAAACTCATGTAGCTAAACTTTGAAGGAAGTACCGATTTAGTGAAAATGAGACTTACCAGTTGTTTATCTAGAACGTGGTGAAGCCGTCGGCACTCTGACCTGTAGCTCCAAGAGGCGTACGGCACAGTCTCGGTTGTGTACTGGTTAAAGAAGGCTGCTTGTCCCATGAACGGGCCGTAGCCTGATACCTGCCAAGAAAGCTGCGAACACGATCAGCTAGGTTTGAGAGAAGAGAAAACTGGCCAACCTACCCAAGACAGCTATGACCAATATCCGGCTGTTCCTGTTACACGTAGGTGACACCTGTACGCTGTTTCGTATGCCGGCTTCGGTGAACACCTTCGGCTGTACACCTCTGTACACCTTCGTATTCGCGCATGTCTTATTAGTATTGAACACGAAGCTATTCAGCCCTCGCTTGTTTGAGTCACTTGGTATAACCATGGAGGTTAGTCATCTTGGGAATCTCTGTATATAGGGTCAGGACAAGCCAAGTTGGGATAGGTCTGAAGGAACAAGATCCAAGGACCTAGTCAAGACCTTGAAGATTATTATTCAATTGAAGTCATTCTTCCAAGCCTAATACTGCCCTTGTGATAGTTCCCACGGGGTATGAAATTGAGTGTTCCTTGTCGAATTCGTGGGCAATGTAGAGCAAGCAAGCGGCGCTCTCAAATATGGCCACAGAAGTACCGTCCTCCTTATTGTGGACGATGGCGGGCATACGGCCATTTGGGTTGATGGAAGCGTACCATTCAGCGCCCGGGTCACCTTTGCTCATATCGAGATCAATGTAGTTATAGGGAATACTTGTATGAAACATTATTAGCCTTACGTTGGGTCACTTGTTGTGGTGTCATGGGCTCTTCACCTGAGCTCTTCGGCTGCAATAGTTAGTTTAGAAAACTCCAGTGAAGAAACTCTCTTATATCTTCATCTATCTCTCGTTTCTATCCCATAAGGTCAAAGGATCTATTATATACGCCTTCCTACTCTCATATCTCTAATATAGAGTAAGACACAAGGCTGGGTAGCCGCATGTCTTGGCAGTAAAAACAACTAGTTTGCAGGGATTTACGGATTGACAGCCGTAGATATTTAGACCCGGTTTTGGGGCTTTCTCAGCTGGGATTACAGTCATGTTGGGCGAAGAGGAAATAGAGAGGTAGATAGGAGATAGCGTGAAGGACACACGAATAGGAGGAGCTTCATGTTACACGGCAATTGCCAAGGAGGCTGTTGGTGCCATACAGAATGAGTCGCCGACCTTCGGAGTTGGCGGATTGGAGACAACGAAGATTGTTAGCTGCAAGTACACCCAACATGCCTTAAGTGAGGGATTACAACCGGTGAGTAAAGATAGTACTTAGGAACCTAGGACTCTCTACTTGTGTATAAGAAGGCCTGACGATTCCTAAGTTCGAAGGACTTGAATATAGGAACCAAAGGACCTTGAGGCCCCTAGTCAATTATTATCGAATATGGCCAAGTTCCAAGCCCTCTACAAGAGCCCTTGTCACACTTCAAGTGTTGTTTGAGGTGGGAAACGAGATGGTCAAGACTGGGTTGGCGTTGCTGAAATAGAGGCCTATGTACCTCGTGAAGGCTGTCAGGATCCCTGCTCACCAAGATATCAAATCATGTGAATAAAGCCTGCGGGCTGACACATGTATCCAAGAAAGTCAAGAATGGTCTTCATCATTTACCTACTCTAAGTAAGTACTTACAAGTAAAGTAAGTACATGTATTGATTCCCAACCTAGTCGGTGTGAGAGAAAAGATGAAGTTGCCGCCGCCTCCTGATACCTTGAAAGGTCCTACGGGGGAGAAAGGGATGGCGCAGCGTGATCATATATTACCAGTCGTTCGTTGGGAGGGCGGTCATTGAAGATATGCTAGCTAATATTGATGGAGTAACTATCAGCTACTTACTGAGTACCTCCAGTCTTAGAAGTTTCCATACCAAAACTTCACCATTTGACTGCAAAATATATATATCTATCCCCCTCTTGCCCCTGTCCGGATTAAGTGTATGAAACAGAAGACTGTTCCTCGCAAAACAAACCAAGTACCTAGTTTAGGTCGTCACATTTCGAGTATGACTAGGATACCTCGACTGTACTAGCAAAAAGGGAATGCCTTGTTCTCGGCCGGGATCGAACCGGCGATCTTCCGCGTTTCATTAATACGCGATCACTGTAAGGCGGACTCCATAACCACTAGGACACGAGAACGCGCTAATTAAACTGATTGGTGGTTGCTTGGTTGTTAGATATAGCCAAGTAATTAGGTCGAGATAACTTTTGTCGTGGTTGCTAAGTATTTGACCGGCACACCCCATATATGCATATGCAGGGTTTACCATACTCTGAATGTCATCGTGGCAGTCACTTGTAGATGGGAACTTGGTCGGGTTTGTGCATTTCATCTCATGTCCCAAAATAATCCTAAGCTTTAGGGGAAGTATGTAATGTCTTCATAGTATTGGACATGGTTTATGGTTGAAAATATGTTTGTAATTTATCATCAGCTACTTTCTTTGGAGTTAACAAGTGTTAGGTGGTAGGTTTATGTTGTGAGAACAGTCTAACCTATGACCTTGTTGCCATTTAGACCAGCATTTGGTCTACAGTATTATGTAAGGCAAGGGCCACCACCTAGAAGGCACTTGTAGGAAATTATAACAAGGGCCGGATTCAGGGCTTGGAAATAGCTTCAGATTACAATAATCCACCATGGCTTGCCTAGGTCCTTGAAGGTCCGACTGGATCGCTTCTGGCCTTGCAGGCTGGCTTGGGTCTATATATACAAGTGCCCTCGGGGGTCCTAACCTCCGATCTCCGCGCTTGGTTACACAATATATATGAGGGCTGAATAGCTTCATTTTCGTGAGTTGAGACATGAGGCCATATGAGGTCGTACGGCCGAAGTGATTCACCGAAGTGTGCCTTCAACCAGGCTACACCAAAAGCACTAGTGTTCAGCGCGTGTGACAGTGGTGTAGTACTACTACCTTAGGAAACGCTGTTGCTCGGGGTTGTACCCTTAATATGTTCCTTCCTCACATTGGCTGCCATAGTCACCTCCGCCCTCCTGTACCTACTACCTATCTAGCTGCCTTGTTACAACTCTTGTCGTTTAGGTACCTTATAGGTAGGTGCCTACCTACCCAGGAGGTAGCAAACAAAAATCCTTGTCCATCTTATCGCAATCTCAAAGATTAGGTGCCTACTAGACTTTACCTATACTGTTTCTCTTCACCTTATGCTGGTACCTCCATACCTGATATCTTACTTCCTTACACATGCTTCATCTCACATGGCCTCATTGGCACAGCAGACCGCGGACTTGGCCTTGGTGTATAAACCGCACCTTCTCCCTCCCTCGCTTTGGCCAGGCTTTAGCCGCCATGTCGCCGACTGCACCCACTCAGCAGAGAGAGGGTCTGGGACTCTGTAGTGAAGTTATCGACCAGCTTCTTCAGTCGGTAGACTGCACCCAGCATCTAAAGGACTCACTTGGCCAGTTTCTTAGCAACATCACTGCTGATGCCAACCACAAGCATTTGGCTTATCATCTGTTTTGCACTGTATGAGGCCTCTGTGTCCAATATTATCTCTCTGAGTCCAGGAGGCGAGGCTAACTCCATAAGATCACTCTTTACATTTCCAAGAAAAGCACCCTGGACGATGAGCAAATGTCCGTTCTATGCCGCAGTACGTGTTCCCAGGATATCTTTCTCCCTGTTTCGTCGTTCCTAGCCGCTTTCCCCGTAAATATTCAAAGAAGAAGGGATATAATTCTTTACCATTTCTGCTAATTTTTCTTTTCCCATTAGCTATTGAGCAGCTGAGGCGGGAATGGAGTGACGACAATGTTTCAACAAAAAATGACACTGCGACTCTGTCTACCAAGGGAGATGTCATAAGCGATGACGCCGAAGATGTATGCCAAGCTCTTCAGCATTGTATACTTGCTCGCTCTACTACACCCTACGGATTTGTGCGTGAGATGGAGGAATGGGCCTTGGCACCCACAAACTTTCATGAAGCTGTCGGTTCAAAGGACACAGCTCACCTGGAATCACAATATCCATTCGGATATCGAGTTATGACCAGACAGGGCTGGGAGGATAAGGGTGGTCTTGGTCCTCACGGGTCTGGAATCCCCTCGCCTCTTGATGGAGAAACCTTGGCTCTCGCTTACAGAGACCCGGAGACTTCTACTGGGCTCGGGTATGCCACTAAGGCGAGCACCAAGGTCACTGAGAATGACACCTTTACACAAGCCACAAACAAGCGGATCAATATGGTTGCTGATCCGGCTTCCACAGCGTGGCACAAATATGCGGAAGACCCTTTTGCTGGTGACTTGGCAGCCAGGTCTAATTATGTATATGACGAAACTTCAGTCCCCCGAAGGGCTGTATTATCTCGGTCACTACCTACGGAGACGGATGGCAATGTTAATATTATTGTACAAGGCCAATGGATTATCGAGGACACATGGAAGGATACATCGAACCACCTCAGTGACCCTGACTCCAAGAAGGATGTGTCGGAGGAGATCCCAATAATAAAATCAGAAACAATCATCACAGAACCTTGGAATTTTGCAGGCAGCAACACTAGTTTCAACGGCTGGTAGCTGGGTATTAGTGGTCCTAACTTTCGAGGCTATGTAAGGGTAAAAGACTCTAGTGAGGTTTAGGCAGTAAGGATGGGGTTTGAGATTAAGAATCGTAGGCGCAAATACAACAACTATGACAATGACTCAAGAGGGCAACTAGTGCTAAGGGCGCTTGTTCGTGGTGAATATAAAACAAGGAGGTTAAGTACCAAGCCCTAGTCTATCTGGGGATTGCCTTGTGAGCTCGTGATACGGATTTATGGTTGAGCGACCATGAGAGGCCGCCAAGGGATTGGAGATATCCAGACTTGCCTAGTCATGTATACTTTACGATTCTTCGTCCTTCACATCAAGTGACGTTGTAACATGTACCGGCGAAAGCCTTTCACTAGCCGTGTAGACTTACGTCCCCCCTTTACCTGAATATGTAACGGACAGAAATGCCGTAGCCATGCCTGGAGATTTCTATCAGCGCATTCCAACTTACCTACCTAGGTAGTCAGGGACCTTGATAAGTCTCGCGTGATGTTTCCCTGAATTTGGATAATGACGGTGCCTGTTCGATGCTATTGGCTGTATAATAATCTGTATTACTTAAGGCGGTAATCGGCCCACAATACCATTCCTTCCTTCCAATCTCAACCCCAGGACTAGTGAGGAAAAGCCGGAGCAAGACCGCTTGTTGTAAAGGCTTATGGCTGAACTTGCCGGCTATAGCGTTTTTGGTGCCCGAGAATATTTATTGCATCTGGATGAGATACCTCATTTGCTGGGTCAGCTTGTTGTGGGGGTTTGGCGGCCGCCATGAAAACGTCGCGGTACTCTACCTCGAGACAGAAGGTCTGCCAGCCATGCTCAGCATCAAAGGCCAAATGTGATCGCATCGAAAGCGGCTGTTCGAGATGTGTACGGAGAGGCTTGGTCTGCGCATACCCCGGGATATCTAGCCCTCGGGATCCGATCTCTGTTGCACATGAACGGGCGACGCGCAACTCCCGGGCTCGAACGGGTCACATTGGTACGGATAATGTGGCACCGCCGTACATGCTTCCCGGCGAAAGCATCTTGATGCTCCACGAAACCTGTTCGCATACAGATGAGGATATAGCGCCCCCGTCGGTGCTGACGTCGGCATCTCAATCTCTAAACGGCGAGAACAATGGCAGCGCTGTGGTCACCCGAAAGATTCACGGACCGGATATTGAAGAATTTGTTGACCTCAGACTGGTCTGTCCGATAAATGCTGAGGGCATTGCCAATCGTTGGCTGGGAGCATATATCCCGCTACCGGACCAGAAGGTCAAGCAATACCCTCCTGCGATATCAACATTCCTACATCGCATGATGAAGTCATATGTCACTGTAGCCGTTCGCGGTCGAGGCCATCCGCCATTCATTCACGCTGCTCAAGTAGCCACGCATCTCATCAAGCCGCCGCTTTCCACATGTTTAAGTTTGATCCGCATTTGCGAGAACCAGCTGCCCGGCAGCGAAGAAACGGCGGCCGCCATTCTCCAGCGCGAGATGCGAGAGATATTCGAGCAACGTGAGTACCTCGACGCCATCACTTTGCTCTGTGTCCTTCAGGCCTACCTAATGTTCACCATGGTCCTGTTCTTCCATCTTGGCCAAATCACCAATCCGTTCCTACGCCAGGCGGTCATGAATCTTCAAGAGCTCGCTTGCGCAAGTGCAAAGAAAGGTCTGGTATGCGAAGCGGAGCAGCAATGTCTAAGGCCAAAGTGGGAGTCGTGGATTGTAGCTGAGGCGAATCGACGTACGCTCTATACCATGTATCTTTTCGACGGTGTTCTCTCGGCGCACGACGGTCTACCCACCTTTATTGGAACGGAACTCGCGGGATTGCCTGCTCCTGCAAACCTTACGCTCTGGCGGGCTCAGACGAAAGCCGACTGGAATACAGCATACAACCTATTTCTGGCGGATTGGAGTGATGGTGGCCTTCGCATCGACGAGTTGGTATGCAACTCCTGGAGTGGTTTGTTCCTGTTCAGGCTACTTCCGAAGGCCATAGTTGCCTGTTCAGGACACAAGTGTGTCTTGGAAGCATGCAGAACTCCTGAGATTTATCCTGATAGCAATTACTGACATCAGTGGTTATAGTGGCCTGTTCCTGAACAATTCGGGGAGAATGATGCGATAAAAAGGCAAGAAAGGGTCGATCGCTGGCTACAAGGCGTGGACGAATATGGGACTATGCTCTACGCCGTGACCAGTTGTACACATGGTCAGTCTTGATCAGAAATGAGAATACTATTAAATCTACGACGGTTTGCGGACGAGAGTCTCTTTGTTTACACCACATCTGGGCTTCCTTGAAATGGATTTGAATATTGTACTAATGAATTATTGGATGGCGAGATCACGAACGATCCTACACCTCTCAGACCTTTGCCTGATTTGGATCCCCAGGTGAGACCTACTTATAAGGAAAACCGCAGGCTACACATCGTCGCCACTGGCATGCGCTTTAGCGCTATTACACAACAAACACGATATGATCTCTACAGACTTCTTGATAGCTACGGGAGGGATCGAGTTATTTCCAGCACATATCTGCCCAAACAGAGCGGTTGTGAACTTGCCGAGGAAGAATTTGAGACGCTACTGAACGCAGTGAATGTAGTCGATGTTGCTAAATTTCTTTGTCTCATCCTTTATTCTGCCTATATCTTGCCGTTTTCGGCTCTTCCATACTAAAAGAGAATAAGAACTTCAGCCAAGACAAGTTTTTGTTGCATCATGCGGGCGATTTTCAAGTTCTTCATACCTCAATTCAAGTTGGCCCGCTTGTTGGAAACTTATTGCATTCGTTGTATTTGTCTTAAGGGTGTTTCTAGGAATATCACGTTGACCTAGTGAAAATGGCAACGCCGAATAAAAAACCAGCAGGAGCCGCGACGAGGGGACGTCCAGATCGCCCGATATACGCGCGTACGAGTGTACTATGCAATGGACAAATTGTCTGGAAAGTGAGAGGAGAACAAGACCTAACATTCTCGGCAACTGATCCCCAGAAAGCCGACTTGAAATCCCCGACTGATGCGATGGACGACCTCAATGCTCTTAATGGTCTACAATTCAAGAGATCAGGTGCGTTGGAACCTCTTGAGCTAAAACAGCCACTACGACATGTACAATCATCACTCCCAAAGGTCGTGAAACCTACGATCTATACCGGCGATCTATACGGGTCAATGGGGGATGTCTTCTCATGCCCCAGTGAAGCTTTCGAAACAAGGCGCAAAAACGTGTTCGGGAACGAGATTCGCGCGAACGGCAACATGAATTACAACGACTTCTTCCGGCGGCTGCGTCGATCGGAATGGCTTCTTTGGGACGTGCAGCCCGAAAAGGGGCATTGGGTTCTCGTGATCGCACACTTGTCCAAGAGCCGAATAAACAATCCTAACAAGAAAAACTTCTCCGATAACGCGAACATACCGGCTACGATAACGTCGCCCGACTTCAACGTGGTCGATGACTGGTGTATTGTCTCGCCAGAGCGTGGGATCCAAGGTGAAACTTTGGTAGAGCGCGTTGAGTCCCGACTTGAAGCTGTGCTCAAAGAGGGCAGGATTAAAATTGAGACTATGGAGCGCCCCGGGAGCATCTGGATCCCTACGACTAAAATCCCGTGGGCATCAGGTCTACACGTTTTTAACATCATCAAGACGTTGATGCATCGCATAACTGAATTCTACTGTCATGAGGCGGAATACGACGAGTCATTCTGGGACCCTCTGCCAGGTTGGGTGAATTTAGATGAGATCAGAGCCGAGATGCAGGTATGTCTACGTAGCATCCATAATTGTCCCGAACCAACTCATTGCGAACCCAGACGGGATGAAGACATGATTGACTGAGTTAGGGTCGGGCTGCCCAACGCTGCATGGCAGCTACCGGCTACCGATCGCGGATTGCTATCGAAGGTGTGCGTCGATATATTGGATGGAAGGAAATAGTCCGCGCCAACGAATTACGGCCTCGACATAGAGACAATGTAGCTTTCCGGCCAGGGCTATTCGGTAAGGACGGTTATGGTATTCCCGTCAGTACAAGTTCGTTCGCGCCCGGCAACAAGTCCGATGATGAGGACGACGAGGGTGATAAAGACAATGGCATTTTTGACATCATCGATACCGATGATGATCTTTTCGGCGACAATATCCTCGATGACGACGAAATTAACATCGCCGGAGGCCCGGTAGGCCCACCACCTAAGCACGTCTATGGCTGGGATCCAGAAGAAGACACTGAGAGCGACGTTCCTCAGCCCAGAAGCTACCCTCTGTCCAAGATCGCGAAGCTCAAGGAGCTAGGAATCGAGTTGGATTTTGGCAGTCCATCGAAAAGTAAGAAGAAGAAGCCGGGTCCGCTTAAAGCTGCGCCCACGCCGATCACGCCTACGAAAGCGCCGCCTAAAAAGGTCACAGCTAAGAAGCCTTCGCCCGTGAAAGTCACGCCTACGAAAATCATGCCTGCAAGAATCACACCTGCGGCGCCTGTCAAACCAACACAATATACCCCTGCTCCCCTACCCAGGCTCCTCAGCACAGTTGGCCCGGTGAGCCCTACTCCTACCAGAGGAACGTGGGCCGAGACGACGACGCCAAAGACGCCAGCAACGGCGGCAGCACTGCCGGGTCGCAAGACGCTGGCTGGCGACAAGAAGCGCAAACTCGGCCTGGCGACTCTAGACAGGGATATTGAAGAAGCGGGAGGCCTAGCGGCATTGGTGAAGAAACGGTTGGCGGAGCGCGGGGTTCAGACACCAGGGATTTGAGAACCTGATATGCAGTGCTGGAAAGTTCGCGGTGGTTATTTACGATTGAATGCTCGGTAACAAAGGGCAAGATTAGCAGGTAGATATGGCGATAATACACCCGAGTTTTAGGTTACTTGTGCACATTGTTAAGCCTACCGATACTTGGATGCTAGCATAATGTTGGGAGCACAAGACGTGAGTACAGAGATAGATTGAGCTGGATTGAGATCAACCATGGCTGAACTCAAAATATTAGGCCTCGTTCTTCTCTACGAAGCTTTCTTTAGGCGCTACTCCTAGCTTTATCTCTTTCGGCCATTGTACTTACCGTTTACCTGGGTATGTGAAAGCATGCTTAGGTGGCTTCACCCAGGGCTGACAGGCGATAACCATTCGAATTTTGGATGGTTGCTCCCCCCCTCATTCCGTGATAATTGTGGATCATTTGACCCAGCCATGCCACTACGATCAAGCATCTCCCTGTTATTCTCAAAGATACTGTATTACCTCAAACGACAGCACCAAACAACCTACTTAGGTAACCTCCAGGCTCCCTAGGTACTTATCTGTGTAGGCCAGAGAGGCGGCCAGGTGCCTTAGGCAGCTCGGGCAGTATGTAGGTACCTAGGTACTTAACTAGGTACATACATAAATTCGGTACCTGAGCACACCTGCAGTCTATAAGTGCTCTAGCGCGGCAAGACACAACCTTAAGCGATACCCGCTACTTACCTGACCTAGATACCACACCACTGAGTACACACATACTATACACATAGTACATTGCAGTAGGTGCTTACCTATGTACCTATGTACCTACCTAGTAACCCCACTTCCCCTTTACGGACCGCCCGTGCAGTGTCTGCAGGGTCCGATGCTCGGCTGTGGCCCTAGCACGGCTTCTGTCGTCATTATCATTGGGTGGCTGAGAGCTGTGGTCGCGAAAAAAAAAGTCCCATGATGGCGCTTGGGGAAGAGGAAGACCTACCCTGTCAGTGCGCCCTGGGTACGCTATGTACTTGCGTAATGGGGTTTTCAATCTGTGTTGGGGTCTGAATGTTAGTATTCTCACTTGCCGTACCTCTCTTCCTCTTTATTTTCTACTGACACATCCTGTTTATTGTCGTTTCCGTTTCTGCTCTGGCTTCCCTTTGCCCACCAATACCTATTGAATTCGTAGATATTCAGGAATGATACCCAGGAGTCCACACTACTTGTTTCTCTCCATCCTCGCTGTTCTTCGATCCCCAGTCTGTCCCAATGCCGTCGGCCAAGTCGAAAGCAAACCACGACGATGCAAAGTCGGACACTGCGAGCCTTAAGGAACGGAATGGCCCCAAGGACAACCATAAGCCTAGTGCCAAACTACAGCGCGTAGCCAGCTCAACAGGCTCTCAACTAAAAGAAGCAGCGTCTGCCAAAGGCTCGACAGCGACACCCGCAGCAACTGCGCCGCAACCAATTGCTCCAGGGGTAAGTTCGCACAACGGCAATACGTCTACTGCTACCGCGAGAAGCGCTCTTGGCTGTTCTCTGATTAACGTACGTTCTCTGCTGTAGCTCCAGTGGTCAACCTTTGATCGCGACGTTTTGCACGACTATCGCCGTGAGCACCGACTCGACACGCCGACCGCTTTCTCCTCTTCGTATCGCTACTGGGTCCTATCGCAATCCTCTATGGGCAAACAATCTCCCACGATGGCACGACGAGCACAGTTCCGGCGTCAGAGCAAAGACGACCTCGCCAAGGTTGTACGAAAACACTTCAACGGCGTCGGCATCCAAGAGAACGACGTCATTGTCGAATTTTTGCATAAAGTAAGAAATCCTGGAGTCGTCAAACCAAGACGGAACAAGGAGGCACCGCATTCCTCACCGCTTCCTTAAATGTCTTCCTTGGGCATTGTCATATACATACGCGACCACGAGTGAATGGACTATAAATACACGAGTGTCTGGATTAAGTCACTTTGGATGAGTGCACATGCACATGCACATAGGCATGCATACATATACACATACACACATGTGACACCGAACCGGTTTTGTTGGGTGGAATTGTGTGGATCCATACTTCCTGCATTTGCAAAAGATTGTTTTTCATACATTGCATTTTCATATGGAGTCTGGGCGATCGGTCTGTCTTTTGGGCACATCATGACGGGGGAGAGGATTAGGGACTGGCGGCATCACGGGCTATTCTGCACGATGCTTATGTGCGAAGGAATGGAAAGGACTACTGAGTAAGGAGCTCGGGATTGTATCGTACGCACTTCATTTTTTGCGAGGCACCATTCACACTATACCATATTACATGACACTCCACAGCTGCATTAAAAAAACCTCCTTGATGGATTGAGTCTTCAGTTGTATACAGGTAGGCGGTATACCTAGGTATGCATTCTTGTTTCTACTCTCCGACCGCGTTCTGCAGAAGAATCACATTGATACAAATGCAGGGCTAAAACCATTTTAAAGTAAATTGGGTCTAGCGCATAGTCAAATAGTCAAATGACTTCCTGTTTCGGCAAACGGGATATCTCTCATGGCAACAGGTAGTTATCTTATCTAAACGCCGATAGAGCACCTACTGTATCGTGTATGCATAATGGAGGCTGTGGCCAGTCGGCTCGAGTCGAGAAGTTTCCCGAGCACTCGGTCTTGTCGCTGGGGACGGTACTCTAAAGTCTTGGCACTTGCGCTAGTCGAGAAAAAATGCTAGAGCGTCATCGCATCTAGACCGGACACATGAGGGAATGCCTTTTAATCAGTAAATTCTTTTTTGTTCGTTGATCTGCGGCATTGGGGATCGTGTTTCCCGCTCTAACGACATGTCCTAAAGTTTCCATACCGCTCATATATCCCTCCCATTCTACCATCCATCCGTCACCAATACTCCAAAATGAATTCCAATGTGTTCGCAAAGGCTGCGCTGCCGTCGCGCGTACTCTCCCCAGCTCAGATATGTCGACGGCAGCGGTTACGGGACAACTTGCGACAGCGCAGGACATCGAGTAGCCCGATATCGTATCTGGCGAAGCGGCCTGCAAACCCGCTTGCTGTGCCACCGACTCATATAACCGCCCAAAGAAGGGTGAGTGTCTCTTCCTCGTGCATTTGATTATCTACTAAGCTAACCATAGCAATGACGCAGTCATTCCACGCAACTTCGAGCAACTTCGCAGTCAAAGACCCCTACAAGGCCCTCGGAGTTGGGAAATCCGCTTCGGCTAGCGAGATCAAGAAAGCATACTATGGGTTAGCAAAGAAGTTTCATCCTGATACAAACAAGGACCCGTCGGCCAAAGACAAGTTTGGCGAGATTCAGTCGGCGTATGAGATCCTATCCGATCCTAAGAAAAAGGAGCAATATGACCAGTTCGGCGCAGCTGGTTTCGATCCGAATGGTGCACCTCATCCAGAGGGTGGTAGTCCGTTTGGCCAAGGGAGCCCCTTCTCAGGCTTCGGGGCGGGCGGTGGCTTCGGGGCTGGGTTTGACTTTGAGGATTTGTTCAATGCCTTTTCCGGTGGCGCTCGGGGAGGTCCGTTTGGCGGCGCTGGTGCAGGTAGCGGCCGTGGCAGAAGCCCCTTTGGACAAGAAATCCTGCTCGGAGAAAAGATTGAAGTTCAAACAAACATATCTTTCATGGAGGCCGCGAAGGGCACAAGCAAAACAATCACGATACACCCCATGGTTACGTGTGATACCTGCACGGGAAGTGGCCTTAAACCTGGGACCCGACGAACCGAGTGCAAGTCGTGCGGCGGCTCAGGTACCCAGGTACATTTCATGCAGGGCGGTTTCCAGATGGCATCAACTTGCTCCACTTGCCGAGGTACTGGCCAACAGACGCCTCGAGGTTCGGAGTGCAAGACCTGTCACGGAGACGGAGCAGTCAAGATTCGTAAAACGCTTACTGTTGATATCCCGGCAGGTATCGAGGATGGCATGAAGCTTCGGTTGGACGGCGAGGGGGATGCGCCAATCACTGGGGGTATGGCTCCTCCTGGCACCCGTACCGCGAGAGGTGATCTTTACGTCGTAGTGAGAGTCGCAGCAGACCCGAAGTTCAAGCGCGCAGGCTCAGATATTCTGTATACCGCGAGCATTCCCATAACGACAGCCATGTTGGGTGGAGAAGTTACAATCCCCACTCTGGAGAGCGAGGTGAATGTCAAGGTGGCGACAGGCACAAATACGGGAGACAAGTTGATTCTGGGCGGTATGGGAATGAAACAGCTGGGCTCGCGCCGTGGGGCGACTGGCGACCTCCGGGTCGAGTTTCGTGTGACGATGCCCAAATACCTTTCCGCGAATGAGCGCACCATTGTGGAAATGCTGGCTGATGAGATGGGTGACAAGACGGCTAAGCGGATCATGAATGTCAGGATGCCGGGGTGAGTGTCTTGAAATCCGCATAGCCTGGATGATATGCCTGGCGACTAATGAAGAATTCACCAGCTCCAATTCGGGACACAGAGCGGCCACGAAAGATGATGATCCAGCCACGCACCAAAACGAAGGATTCCTGAAATCAATTTGGCACAATCTGACCAACCATCCTGCACATCGGGATTCGATGGGAGGATCGAACACAGAAGAGAAAAGACCAGAAGACAACCAATCTGGAGCCAAGGCAGAGAAGCCGAAGAACCCAAATGACGATTAGAACGAGACTAAGCCTTGAATGACCCAGAAATGACCCAGCACGTTGGACATCATGGATCAATCTACGGGGTTGGATTGATACCCATTGTATAAACTACTCCCTGGCACTTTTAGAATGGAGGAACGGTAGAAAATGGCCAATGCATCGGGCGGTGTTGATGAGTGGACGTATAGTACCGGGCGTTTCGATCCTTTCCTGGAGGAGGTTGAATTTCTCGTCGCCTAGCTGTGAGACTACACTGTCATGACCGTTGTCGTGATCGATGAACGTCTGCACGAGATGTCTCTTTGACACGCCCTTCAGCGTTGTATCTTGATGCTTGTATAATAATCAACAATGTACTCGATGTAGCATTTTGCAACCGCAGTCACCGCGGTATCTGAGGTCACTCTACTCATCTACAGTTACCACAATACAATCTAGTCAGTTTGACCCAATGAAGAGAAAGGAAAAACGAAAGACCCCTCGCCCACGAATTTTCTATTCCCGTTAGGCGTAGAGTATCAGTAAGTGGAGCTGAGTTTGAGTTCTGTCAAACGGGTAAATTTGTCCTATGAGAAGATACTAATGCATGCTGTATAGAGGCTGCCTTTCTTGTCGCGACGACAATGAGTATTGGCAATATTTCACGCTCACGGATGGCCCGTAGAAACGGCCGCCTATCAGACTGGGCTCGGCGGGACCCAAGTTGTGATATTTCATATATGCGTAGGCCTTCGACGTTTCGACGGAAGGAGTTAGAGCCTACACCTGCAAGGAGATCCCGCTAGAGTCTCACGCCACTAGTATAATCCTTTCGGTTTCTTGTTGCTTTAGCCCGGGTTATTTAGTCACCAGCTTACAAAGATTGGGAAGTTTCGTACGTATTATATTATATTATATTGTATGTAATGATTGTGTATTTGTTCGCGGCCTCGACTACATCACGGCCTGGGAGCTATTAGGCGGATTCTTTCCAAACAGTCCCCCTTCAAAATAGCCCGGGACTACTTGATCCCTGGGACTTGGCGTAAAGCTTGTAAGCCAATAGTTGACCTTGAGGCGCCCTCGAGTATTGATCACCTCGCATTTGGGTGCTACTATGAGCCAATGGAGGACAACTGAATGGGTATATTCAGTCAGATTATGAGACCTATAAACGGTCTAAACTTAATTCTGTCTATGGCTTTTGCTATTATACGGTTTATATTGCCTGCCTACCCTAAATAAGCTTTTAATAGCTTCTTTGAGTTCCTACGACACGTTCCATCGACCTTACTGAACACGCGGATTGCAGTTAGAGTTTCCTAGGTGGTCTCGATATTAATGTGATCGCTGGTAGTATCAACTGGCTCTCTACTTGGGTGAGAATTAGTGCTAATTATCAATAGTAAGTGCTTATCTTCTCTGATATACTTAATCTTACAGTATGTGAGTACTCATCTGGCGTCCTCCTACCTATTATGAAGAAGTGTAGGCGCTTATAGACGTCCCGTCGCATCAATCAAGATTGGAGAGGCTATTAGTCCTAACCGTAGCTCCATGACAGCCATATCCACCTAGTACTTTACCCCGCCATTATCTAGGTATATAGGTACCTTACCTAGTACTATAGTACGACATTTGGGTTTGTAAAAGAAACCTTGTCAGGTAGCTCTTGGCAGGCTAGCTTAGCAGACTCCATGCAAGAGGTATCTTGCCCGCAGTTACGGAGGATAGTCAAACATACCACTGGCCTGGTACAAAGCGGGTACAGTATAAACTTCCCAATTAAGGATGGTTTTTATGATTTACCAGACCGCTAGCAGCTTAGCAGAGTATATTTCAGTCTAGTAGCGGTCCGCTAAGTTTCTGGCAGGCTGTTTATGGTTTAGAGGATTATATAATGTATTTCCTAATTAGGAAGTACTCACGATAAGCTGTAAATATCTCACACTGTATTCAGTTGTATTTACGTAGTAGATGATACCTATTTTTATTGCCTAGATAGGCAAGGAGCGGAACAAGCCCCCGTTCAACTACCTAGGTACCTCTCTACCCCCTAGGTACTTATCTACTCTCCTACCCCCCTATTAGAGGGGTCTTGGCATGTACTCACGCTAGGCGTCGCCTTGAAGACTCACGATGAGAGTTTTTCCGGGCAAGTAACTGCGGGCGAGATACCTCTTGCATGGAGCCCGCGAAGCTAGCCTACCAAGAGTTACCTGACAAGGTCCCTTTTACAGGTCCCCAATCATCGTACTCGCACACCTACCTAACCTACCCCAAGGACTGCTACAAGAGGCGCCTAACGCCCATCCAACGGCGGCTACCAGCGTTGACCCAGACCCCAAAACCCAATGCGACAGCCGTTGTCGCTTGTTCTGATACTCTGCTGCCCGACCCTTGCCTTCTGCCATCTTGTGATTATGCGCCCGACCGTCTCTTATATCGGCTCGTAAGCGCGCTGTTTGGTACGCCGTCCTGTGCGTCATCGTCATCTGACCCGACTGCTGATCGCCATCCTTCTACGCTCGTTCTCGGATGCCTGGCCTAACTCGTCCATCTACTTCTCCACGTAACCCGCTTTTGCATATCGCTCTGTCCATCCTGCATCTTGCATCCTCCAGCCGATTGTCTAGTAGGCGATAAAATGACCTATCGCCAACCAACTGCTTCTCGAATCTAGAAAGAAGCTTTGCGACTGCTCAGGTCCTGCGGCTCGGGTCATAGTGGCAGCAACCTTATCTCCATCACCCTATTGGTAGACAAGCGTGGCCAGGTATCGTCACATCGTCACATAATCAATCACACCCAGACCCCACCTCCGGTTACCTCGTCCGCCTGGAGCTTCTTACCCGATCCATATTCTACGAGACAAACCCTTCAAGCCCATGAGAAGCTAGAGTAGGGAGCCTGATTACTGGACTTCTACGAGCGAAAGCGCTCTCAGTTCCTCAGTCTTGCGTCCTTGCTGACCAAGATCCGCTCCGTCATGACGCAGACGCCGATGTTATCGGTGCCTCTCAAGGCTACCAACGAGATTGACTGGATAACGCCCCTTAAGAAATACATCCGCGATACGTACGGAGATGACCCTGAACGTTACGCCGAAGAGTGTGCTACCCTTAACCGGCTGCGGCAGGACATGAGGGGTGCTGGGAAAGACAGCACTGCCGGGAGGGATCTGTTGTACAGGTACTACGGCCAGCTAGAGCTTCTAGATCTGCGCTTCCCCGTTGATGAGCAACATATTAAGATCTCTTTTACATGGTACGAGCGCTTCCCTATGTGCCATCTTGCGAGAATCTGACTTAGTTGTATAGGTTCGACGCATTCACCCACAAGTCAACCTCACAGTACTCGCTTGCGTTCGAAAAAGCCTCCATCATATTCAACATCTCTGCCGTCCTGTCTTGTCATGCCGCTGTACAAACTCGCTCTGAAGAAGCTGGCCTGAAAATGGCCTATCACTCCTTCCAGGCTTCAGCCGGCATGTTTACATATATCAACGAGAATTTCCTCCATGCGCCTTCATCTGACTTGAGCAGGGATACGGTCAAGACTTTAATCATGATAATGCTGGCTCAGGCCCAGGAGGTTTTTCTAGAGAAGCAAGTTGCGGACCAGAAGAAAGTTGGCATGTTAGCAAAACTATCAAGCCAAGCCGCTTATCTGTACCGAGAAGCACTCGAGGGCGTTCAAGAGAACGTGAACAACGCTATTTTTGAAAAAGTCTGGCTTTTGTTCACCCAAGTACGTTTACGTCCCTTCGCCTTCTTCCTGTCCCCCCCCCTATTTTTACGGGAGCATAGAATGATATAGAGACCTCCTACAGAAGAGGAAAACAAGTGAAGTTTCTAGTTCTGATTCTTCTGCAGATCAAAGCCAGCTTGATGAGCGCCAACGCGCAATATTACCAGGCTTTAGCAGACGAAGACGCAAACTCATACGGTGTTGCCGTTGCGAGGCTAACTGCGGCTGAAATGCAAGCGAAAGAGGCAAATAAGCTGGCCAGTAGTTTCCCTAGCACGCCCTCACCAAGTTCCAATTTAAGCTCTGACACGGGACTAATACTTGCCGATATTACGAAACGGAACTTGACAACGATACAAGAGAAGTTGAAAACCTTAATAAAGGATAACGACTATATCTATCATCAACCGGTCCCAGCGGAAGCCAGTTTAGTCGTCGTACCAAAGTTGCCAGCAGCAAAACCAATCCCCGTAAATGAATTATATGCTGGTCAAGACATACAGCGAATTACGGGGCCTGACCTGTTTGCAAAAATTGTCCCCCTAGCTGTGACAGAGTCTGCAAGCTTGTATGACGAGGAGAAGGCAAAGCTTGTGCGCGCAGAGACTGAGACGGCGGATTTAGCCAACAGTGAAATGGCGGCAAGTTTGGACTATCTTAGGTTGCCAGGCGCTTTGCAGGTGCTGAAAGGCGGGATCAACCAAGACATACTGCCCGATGAAGATTTTAGGACTTGGTGTGACGATGTTGCGGGGCACGAAAATCCAATATCAATATTCGACACGTTAGGCATAGATAAGGACGCGATCGTGACAGTCTTGGACCGATGCTCGAAACAGCTGGACATGGAGGAAAGCGTATGCGAGAAGATGAGATCGAAGTACGAAGGAGAGTGGACGCAACAGCCAAGTTCAAGGCTCACAGCAACTTTGAGAGGGAATATACGGAACTACAAGGAGGCATTGGACGAAGCCGCGAGGAGTGACGGGCAACTGTACGCAAAATTCAGACAGAATGAAACCGACATCGAGCAGATGCGGCAAGCGGCTCAGCTCGGTGAGGTTGATGGTCTTTTCCAGAATGCAGTCCGCAAAATCAAAGCCAAATCGAGTAACTCCAATAGTCCGGCCACTGAACAGCCTAACTTACTGGATGCCGACTTCGACGATGGGAATATGAGTGTTGCGCAGCAGATCAGTCGAGTTGAGGATATCCTCAAGAAGTTGAATCTTGTCAAGAGGGAACGCAATCAAGTGTTGAAAGATCTCAAAGAAAAGGCAAGCTGTCCGACCACCCCCATATGCGAACTTTGCTGACTGCTTAATATTAGGTTCACAACGATGACATCTCTCAAATACTGATCTTGAACAAAAAGGCGATATCGACATATGAAAATGAGCTGTTCCAATCCGAATTGGAGAAGTTCCGGCCACACCAGAATCGTCTTTTGCAAGCGAATCACAAGCAGTCGGTGCTGATGAAAGAGTTGACCGCGTCATTCAACAGCCTCCTCCAAGACAAGCGTGTGCGTGCGGAGCAAAGCAAATATGAGTCCATCCAAAGGCAACGGAATTCCGTAGTCAATCGATACAAGAGGGCATACCAAGAGTTCTTAGAACTTGAGTCAGGCTTACAAAGCGCGAAGAACTGGTATCGCGACATGAAGGAGACTGTGGAGAGCCTTGAGAAGAACGTTGATGCATTTGTTAATAACAGGAGGTCGGAAGGAGCCCAGTTGCTCAATCAGATTGAGCAGGAAAAAGCCGCGAACAAAAGCTCCCAAGCGGAAATAGAGCGTGAAAGGCTGCGAGGTCTGATGGAGCGCATGTCCATCGACCCTAATCATTCCTCGCCGTCCCCCAACGCAGCATCGTCACGTCCCACACCCACGCCTCTCTCTTTCAACAGTACTCCCCGGTATCCTCAAACCAATTTTGCTGGCCATTACCAAATTCCGAACTCGCCTCCTCCTAATCAAGCCAATTATCCCAGCTTTACTAGTCCGCCGCCAAACAGCACATTCACGCCCGGAGCCCAGCAATCATACAATTCAAACCCGCAGCAAAACAACCAACAATATGGGCAAACTACCTATAACCCTAGTAACTGGGGTCGCAATCTTGGACCTGTGTCCCCTCCCGCTACACAGACTAGCTTCGCACTTGGCGGATCTAGCAGAGGACCAACCTCACCACCGCCAAATCAGACGTCGTTTGCGCCTAACCAATATAGCACCTATGGGAATCCTCAAGGACAGCAGCCACAGCAATTTGTTCCTCCCGGGTTTGTGCCACCTCCACCTCCGCCTGGCCCACCTCCGTTAGGACCGCAACAAACTATTCACTACCCTCAACACCAACAAGAATATCAATACGGTGGACCACAAGGTACCGGGGCCAACAATGCGGCCCCTCGGCCTCCTCAACAGCAACAGCAAGCACAAGATCCATGGGCTGGTCTCAATGCATGGAGGTAGGGGGCAGGGTTCTTTTTTTGGCACTTCCGGAAACGGGAGCATGATAAGGATCAGCGAAGAGGATATAAAGTTAAACGTATCAGGATTCTTCTAGACATCTCATACAAGGAGCATCGACCACCTGGTCAAGAGCGATTGCCCTGATTAGGATCTTGGCGTTGGCTTGGGCTGGGGCGCTCAACGACAGATTAAACCGATTCACAATAAAACAACCCTCGACTTAGCTTGATTCATTTCGTGCGACCAGAAATTTTGCCTCTGATTATACAGGCAAATATAACTCACATGTCTCTGAAACTGGTCCACACCCCAATGTTGATGCCTGGAGCCGTTTACCGAGTAATATCCAATTTCGTCCATCAGCTCTTCTTGATTAGTCGACTAGGACTGTAGCCCATACCTATAGCCGTCCTCTCAATTTCATGGAACGTAACATGTATTAGGTAATCTACAGCAGCGCCCGTTTTGCGCAACGAGGTGTGTATCACACTTCCTTAGCCGCGATCAACCCGCGACAAAGTTAGAGTGGGGCATTTGATCGCGCGGATGTCGCGCATACAAGGCCCGTCATCATTTTGCACCACGGATGGCGGTAAGAGATTGACTAGGCGCTTACTACCTAGGTTACATCAGATTCGGAGCAAGGACTTAGGTACTTTGCTATGTTAGAGAGAGCGGCCGCATCTAGAAGGTATATATGTAAGGTGGGAGAGGTTAGCCAGGTTGATGGGAGCGTGGTAGTCAATGGTACGAGGCCGGCCATGTTTGCCACGCGAACCATACACATACGGGGGTAAAGGGGCCACATGGGCATCGACGAAGAAAAGGAATACCTAAGTGAGAATGGTCCGTGAATACCGTTGTTGGCAAGGGGGGAGGGGGGGAGGTTGTCTTCGAGAAGGGGGAGAGAGAGATAGATGGGGAAGAAGAAGATGATGAAGAATATTACCTACCTACATAGGTTACGTACCGAGATAGGTGGTATATGGTAGAGGTCCCTTTTTGAGTTGGATGGATGCGATGCCGTGTGGCTAATGATAACGTGCGTCGTTTATGCAATGCAAGACAGGTGGCATGCTTTTGCCACGTCCAGTGCTGTAGGTAGGTTCCGGGTAGACAGAGAGGTGTAGAGGTGAGGTAGAGGTAGGTAAGTATGGACTAATGCCATGCCGTGCCACGAGGGGTCAGTCAAGGACAACGTCAGGATGGAACGGCGGCAAGATGGTAGGTCAGAGGCACGATACGCATTTGGAGGCGTGCAGTAGCTAAGGGAATACTTAGGGAGGTCGGTACCTATTAAGTGCCTTTAGCTTCCTTGCCGCGCTCTTCTCTCTAGATTCAAGAGGCCGGGCTGGCGATGGCGGTAAGACAAGGCGAGCGACGACCTATCAATTAAATACTTTAGATACGCTAAGGTACGGAAACTGTTTAAGCCAAAACGTCAAAACGTCAAACGTGTACCGAGCGAGGGGGATGGTGGGGTGGCGGGGGTGGCGGGGTCATTTGTAGGAAGGATCAGCCACTGAGAAGAAAAATCCCACCGTCGCGCACAGAAGAGTCCTGCACGCGGTAGGTACGTACCTAAGTAAGGTAGCTAGCTACGCTGGCCCTCTGATAGCCCCACATGGGCGTCTTCGCCTTTAATAATAACTGATTTTTATATTTCACTCTTAATTATTTTTTTTTTTAAAAAAAATAAGAAACAAGAAAATTTTAAAAGAAAAAAAATCCTAGTATTTTGATTTGATAGTCTCCGTCCTCCGGAGTCTCCTCGAGCCTCGTAAGCTAGATGGGAGAGTAATCCTACTTAGGTAGGCAGGTATTCAGTACAACGTACCAGGGTCAACCATCATTAGCTGGCTTGACACCAGCCCTGCTTCCAGCTACCTAAGTTACACCAACTTCAAGCTTACACTCGTATAATTTCTTTCACCAGTGCACGTTACATACTACAAGATAGGTATCTACGTACTTAACTCATCTGCCATCCGACTCACCACTTACCTACGGGACGTGTGTGGTAACATGCTCCCCTGCGAAACATTGGCAGGGATTGTCGATTTGTCGATGAACGATCTACATTACCCATCTCGCTCAGCAAAAAAAAGTAGGCATAGTGTAATTTCTCGAGGCTCGGCAATCTTTGATACAGCCGGCCATCGCACTGACTAGTCGCCCGCCACCGGCCTCCTGTTCAATCCATTTCTCTTCTTCCTCTTTATTCCTTCTCTCTTTTTCCTGCCTGCTACACTTCACAACGTAGACGCTGTCTTGGAATGTCGTGTTTACCTGCCATTTCACTGTACACCTCATACCCAAGGTCGCGCTGGCACCACTGAGGTCCATCCGCAACAAGCAGCGTGTTGTCGTACTGCCTCTTCGCCTCTGATTAGTCGGCCGCCTTATTCCTCTCACGCAGCGATCGGATCTCCCACGGTTACTTTTTTTTTTCCAATTGACCCCGAACTCCTCGAAACAGTATCCCACTGTCGCAATGGCGAGCTCGGCTGGCGACGCGGGGAAGACAGGTTTCGTGCCACTGGTAGCCGTGGTCGACTTTCATCATCATAGAGGACCCGAGGTGGAAAGGTGGTTCGGGGTGCCTGAAGGGCGAGATCCCGCCGCAGAATGGGACTGGACACTGTTGCCTTTCATGGCCCTGAGCGATGGCGCTCATGCGTTAGTGTTTCCTCTCCAAGATCCTAGACGCGCCATGGACGTAATGCTAACTTTGACCAATGGATTTGCTCTAGTTCTACTGAAGACTTCTCTTATTTCACCCTTGTTCGACCCGCCACCGATGACTCTCCAGCAACGTCGCTGTTTGGTATCTCCTGTACTAGACAAATGGATGCCGCTCAATTGCTTGTCCGGCCCCCCGACGTTACGCGTTCCACCGTCCAGAAAGCCGTGGTCGTCATAGAGGACACTCCACAGTTCTTCGGGATGCTGAGAGAGCGCCTGTCCGTGGTCACGAGCGCCTGGTTTGCGCAACGTGAATTCAGCGATGTCGAGATTCTCCGAAGGTTCCAGGATAGTCTGGCTGACGAAAAGGAACGTGGCCAGTTGAACGAGGAGGTGGATCGAGACCAATACCTAGGCATGAGTCTTCGAGAGCTTGTAAGGGAGTTTCGGTGGCAGACTCTGGTTCTATTAAAATGCTGCCTTTTACAACCTAAAGTAGGTGCTGAACCTGAAGGGAAGAACAGAGGGCGTGTTATGATTACTGACCTCCTTAAGATGCTTTTCTTCGGCTCCCGATGTGAACGTCTTTGCATGATGCAGTTTTCCCTGATTTCTCTGATACCAGGCTTATTGCGGAATTTGCAAGATTCCGCTGGGCCAGATATGAATAGTTACGAAAGACGGTTATCACGACCAACGAGCTTGCGGACTAGTGATCGAAACTCGTTGCTTGCATATATGGGACTTCCCTTGCAGATTTTTGGCAAGGTAATAAAGAACCAAAAAATAAGTTTCATTGGTAAATGTGGTAGAAGAATACTAATTCAAATCTCAGGGAAGTTTATTCGGGCCCTACACACCGCTTCAACAGCTTGATCTTCTTGCCGATTTTGGTACCAAGTCATATATAGTTGGCAGTACAAACTCGTTACTACTGCAGCAGAAGGATAGATACAGTGATATTTTAATCAACCTTGACGAAGATACTATCAGCATAACATCCCCATCGCTGCGCAACGCGCTAGCGCTCTCTCATTCAGATAGGCGATGGATCGACTTCATTACTCAAGAAGTGAATGATACCTGGGACGAAGCGAATCCGCAGCGGCCAAAGACGATGGGTTATCGTGGTAGTGAAGAGTTTATTCGACTCCAGTTCGAAGAGTACCTCCTATCGTTAATCTCTGCTATCAAGTACCGAAACTACCTCGCGCAGAATGCTGGCAACCCAAAAGCCACACTTTCAAATATCGAGGGGGACCCGTCAACTGACTTTGGCAACGAATGGATTGAATATTGGATGAGGACCGAAAACTACCGCCTTTGGAATGCAAATACGGATTCTCACCTATTCGATATTGTTGAACCGAGGCACCCTTGCGCCGGTGGCCTGAGCATTGATGATGTCCAACGCCGAATTCAACAACAAGTGCAAGATTTGCATTTAGACGAAAGGTTCGCCGTGGGAAAAGAAGTTTTGGGCAGGAATTTGGCAGCTGGGCGTGAAAAGGCAAGCACTCGTAAGTAATTCTACCGCCCTTCTACTTGGCTTAACATTTTCCGTGTCTGGGGAGGTGCTTCTCCTCGAGCAAGCTATCGCACTCAAAATGGCAGTAACTAACCCTAGCTGCCGTAGTATTTAACAGGTTATATGCGGATATGGAAGCGTTACGAGAAGCCCAGAAAAAGCGCGCTGAAGAGCAATTGGATATAGAAAAGAATGGAAATAATGCAGATGGTCCCAAGACACAACAAGCAGCTACCTCAGTTGGAGCTAGAGCCGGCGCTTATATAGGGAGCTGGACGACATGGGCAGGCCAAAAGCGTAAAGAAGGCTGGGGCCGGTCTACCAACAGCAATGGCACTTCTGGTGGCGGTTGGGGTTTTGGCAGTGTGCGCAAGTCACGAAACGCAACATCCAATACACTTAGTGACACTGGCAGTGAGAACGGCACGCCCCTGAGTAGCCCCACGCTATCTACTGGTGGCTTTGCAAGCCTTGAGAAAGCCCCGGTGGACAGCACAGCACATAGGGCAAGTGAGGGTGACGAGGGGAGCAGGCCTCAGACACAGCATAGCTATGGCGAAAGCGTGCTCGGGACAGAGAGCGGGTCATCTGCCCCTACAAGCCCACAAAAAACCACGGCCACAAACCGAAGCAGTACGGACGAGCTCAAAACTAATGATGACGTGACGACATAGACGGAGATCACATAAGCCGCCCAAGCAAAATCAGAACCGGGCTCACAACCACTACTCGATGATGAGACATGAATAACGGCATACGAATAGACGAACAAATTTAAAAGGATACCCTAACGGACGACTCGGTGCTGGGGACACAGTTATGATTAGAAGAGACTGCCGCTGTTATCAGGTGTATCAAGCGGTAGGGGGACATTCCGGGCCATGCTCAACAATCAACTGCAGACACCCCCTCCAAGCAGCAAAGTCACCCGAATCAGCCACGCTACAAGCGTATCCCCCATGGAGGATGAGGGATGAAGTTGCGTGTTTCTTGGGGTTAATCGCCGCTGTGCGCGCCCTGTTGTCAGAATTGGGATCAACAAATACGCATAGGTATATGTGAATATGGGATATTTATTATATATAGCTGTTGGTGGTGATAGCCAGCTAATTTTTTGACAAACACATGTTGAATGATAAAAAAACACGCTCGTCTAGACGACCTTAAGCTCGTTGATTGATCGATAACTACGTGTACATGTATCCGCTTTTGTGTAATCCGGCCGATAAAAGTGGCGTGCCTTAGCGATTCTGCTATTTGACCAATTTAAAATGATTATGAGCTTGCGCGCGCGTAACATCTGGAATAACGGATCACGGCAGTTTAAGTCATCAATCATTGGAGTTATGGTAATTGATGCGAACCAGGCTAGGGCTCAAGAAAGTTAAGGACACGCATACCAACGTACAACGGTTGCACACACGTAATACTGGGGTTTGGGCGAGTCGTTTTCGTCTATAGAGAGCCTCCTCGCTGCCACCGAGGCGTACATACAATACTCCCAACCTTGTTCTATCTCACCAGGAAGGCCAAGCCTGCAATAGCCGGGAACTAGCTCATGACAGTTGGACAATCGGGGTTTCAGACCTCGAAGAGTCACAGAGGCGAGGCATCTGTTGTCCTGTAGTAAATATGCATTCGTCGTGGCTTGAATGAGGTTGACTAGAGTAGCAGAACTGACGGTCTGTATTAACCTTCTCTCCCCGTCATCACTGTTTCTGTTCTGGTTTCTAGCACCAGGCGGTATTTACCTATATGTTGCCGTCAGACGAAAAGTATTCCACACTCCTCGAAATGAAGGCCGTTTGATACGAGGTAGACCCATGGAATACCGAAGGGACGAGCTAGGCGTAACCGTCGTGCACTTCGCCACAAGAGTCTGTTATTTGATCGTTGAGCCAAATTAGGCTCTCAAACGTTACCCCCAAACGTCCCTTCAGTAGAAAACCAGCCTCACGCCGACTGATGCGGGGAGGGAGAAAGAACAACGGAAGCCGTAAACAGCGTTTCGCATATGCGACGATTTAGAGTCTGGTTGGGCCTTCATATCCACCATCTTAAGCAAGGTAGCCAAGTTCATCGTCATCCAAACGCTCGAGATACTCTTTGTCAAGAAGGATCTCTATGTTCTTCTTAATGTCCCCAATCTTAGGGACAAACCGGGATCTGATCTGGCTGATGCATTCACTAACGAGTACAGAGTGCTTCATCTTCTTCCTCGCTTTCATGATCCTCACCATGGCGGACTGTACCTGGGGTCAGCATATGTACAAACACTTAAGGCAAATGCACGCAAAACATTGCTTCAAGTCGTAATGCCGCTTACCTGTAATACCAATTGACGGTCTTCTTCGATTGTCTTGTTCGTATCGACTTCCTCTTGTTTGGACTCCGTCTTCGTGCTAATGTTCAGGTTGACACGGATCTTCTTGCTCTTAAAGTCATAATTCAGATGGAAAGTTTTCCCAGGGCCGGGTTTGTCGCCATCCGGTTTCATGAGAAGTATTTTTGCTTTAAGTAGAATACCCACCGCAGCATCATGCACCTCAGGTGTCAATTGGGTCGCAGATAAGATGTCCTCGTAGGTTTGGACGTCCTTGTCGTTAAATAGTAACAAGATGGCCATCTGGTACACACTGACTTGTAAGGTGTAAGGTGTTTTGGAACTCTTGCAGTATCCGGTCTTGACTTCGCCCTTACAAAGCTGCCAGAGCCATGTCAGCTTACGTCCCTCATGCTTGTTCTTATAGAAAAGAGAAAAACGATCGAGGTCCGTCTGGATTTCTGCTGGCGGGTTGAACGTGGTATGTGGTGCTGTTAAAGGCCAGAAGCTAGTTCCCAGGATCGAATATGATGAGTCGAGGGCAGGCTTGTCTAACTGCAGACCTTTAGTGTGTTCCCGGAATCCTGTATTGAGATCTTTCGATATTTGCATGTCTTGAAACATGCGTTGTAGTTTGTTGGTGTACTCAAAGCCACACGCTTCCTTGAGCTTGCTGATCATACTAGTCTCCGCGTCGTCCGAGGAAGAGTTGCTATGAACAAGACGTCTAGCCAGCATACGCGAATAAAATTTCTGGAATACATCCTTGTCCTCAATGTACTTGAACACAGTCATGATCTGTGTTAAGGTCGCATCGAGTTCGGCTTCCTCGACGCCTGTGCCACTCTTACGCAAAAGTACATCCGTATATTTGGCCAGTAGTTCGGGAGACCGGCTAGAACCAGCCTTGCAAATCTCATTTCTGTTGACAAACTCTCGGCAAGCATTGTCGAGTGACCTAGTAAATTCGGGTTCGTCGGTGAAGGCTCGTTTAACTAATGTCTGATATTGCGTGTGTGTTTCAAGCAGAGCCTCGACGTAAACTTTTGGTTCGAGTTTCTCAGCATCGGAGGCAACTTTTGCAACAGCAGCCAGACCAGCATTTCTGACATGGGCCTCGAACCTTTGGCGGAGTGGATCCAGTCCTTCCGGGATCCGCGACAGTAGCTTGTACATTCGCGCCATGTCTTCCTCGCGGTCATTGTCCAGTAGCACCTGAAATTCATCTCGTAGTAACGCTGAATGATCGGCGATCAAAGCTTCATTGCACGTTTTACGTAGCATCGTGGCAATGTCGCTGTGCAGGTACATGCGAACTCTCTCCTCCTCCTCGTCCAGTCGCGCCTCGGCCTTTTTCATATATTCCACCACACTATTCTCGGATACGAATTGTTTAGACTCCGCTTGATAGAAAGCTTTAGTGGCGTCAAGAAAGGGTTTCTCGAAGTGTGATCTGTAGATGTCGAGCGTTGACTTGGCAGCGTCCTGCTCGTCAAGACCGAGAGAGACGAAAGAGTCTACGACTTGTTTGATCTGTCCATGCTCGATAGTTTCTCCATTTCTTTGTTTCTCGACTAGTTTCAGAACCGCGCTCATGACCTTTTCATGGACTTTATGGAAGAATTCAACGCGCCATTGGTAAAGATGCAATGTGTAGACATCGTACGTGTTCTTTTTGCCTTCATCCATCTCACGCTTGACCCAGTGCCTGTTGAGATACCGGAACAAATGATGGATGTATTTAGCGGCGACCGTGTAGCGATCCCATTCCCGAATATAGAACGCAAGCAAAGCCTCGTCAGTATGCGCTTTGGACTCCTGGTATAATACAGCTAGATGCCTATCCAGGTAGTCCTTAAGCTTTTTATACAGATCCTCGCCAAGAAGATGGGCTATTGCAATGTTAATTCACAACCTGCAAAGAATGCATACTGAGGAATATTAGTTCTTACCTCCTCTATGAGCCTGTCCCACCCCTGGAGAGCTGGTAGTGTGGGTGGCTTTCTGTGACGTGCAAAAGTTATGGACAGCACTGTGGAAGATTAGCTCTGTTCTATTCGCGTAGCGAGGGGGGCATACGTATAGATGCCCATATACTATTAAGACGGTCAGCGCGTTATTTAAAATAGGGTTATTAATCCACATACTGTTGTCATGTCCATGCCATCTTGGAGACTAGTCATGATCTTCGTTATACCGATCTGAAGATAGTTCCATCTGAGAATAATTAGTTAGGTCACAGCCAGTTTCAAAATGGAAAATAGAGACATAGGCGTACGTGGCTTCAATGTCCTCCCTATTCGGCTGCGGAGGCATCTGTATGGCCCGGGGCGGGACGGCACCGGCCATGGTGGGCGTGCTGCTTCGACGACGCTTCCGGTAGTTTGTAGTTTGCCCCTGAATAGCCACCATAAAGTCAGTTGATATGGTTAATTAATAGTATTTGAAAAGTCTTGATTGAAGATACAGAGTTGGCCAGACAAGGTTGGTCCTGAGGGACAATGTGCTGGGGAGCAACGAGGGGCTGGAGCGAGAAGGGCAGACGGTATGTTCAACCAGTGGAAGAGAAATGACAACAGGAAATGTCTATAAGAAGGTAAAGAAAGCATGATCCCGGGCCGAATGAATGTGTATAGCTGGAAGATAGTGGGGACGAGACTTTCTCCACGAGTCCACCACTTCACGACGGCAGTGACAGTAACGCACGATGGGAGCAACGAGGCGAGTGAGGCTTTCTTTCTAACCTTTCAAGGTCCACGCGGGTGCGGGTGCGGATGTCGCAGGTCGCAGGTCGCGCGTGTCGTGTCGTGCGTATGGCGGTTCGAGAACCGCAATCGACGGGCAAGGAGCAGAAGCACTGGTTGACCGGCGGTCAATGCGATCACGTAGCACACCGGTGGTCGCTGTCGTCGTCGCCAACGGTCACTGTCGATCGATTTCGTAGTCGTCCTAGAGAGTAGAGATGGGCAGAGAGCGAGGACGAAAAGAAGAAGCTGGTTCAAGGAAAGGACTAGGCGCACGCTCGAGGATACCTAGGTAGGAAAGGTGGCGGCGGCGGATGGAGAGAGAGAGGTGCAGGTAAATAGTACGTGAAGGCAAGGTACCCACGTAAAGTGTGTACGGATGCGAGGTAACAATGTAGGTAAGAGGTAGCGACGTAGACACCTACATGTGCTATGGGCGGGTTTTACTTCCAGGCAGCTTTACCTGCGTAGAGGGAGGACGGTCTGGCGTTGAGGCAGAAGATACACGTGCCTAGGTAGGTGGGGGAGGTACCTCCCTTAGGTATAAGTACCCACCTATTCTGTAGCCGTGGAAGCACTCCAGCTGTCAGTCTAGGTACCTAGTAGGTAACTGCGAGAAGGAACTCCCTACAACTAGACTCTACCCCATCCATCTTTTCTACGTGCCTAAGTATGTGGTGTTTACACCTAAGCCTTACCTAGGTAGGTACCTAGTAAGCTGTAGACGGCACGAGCAGAAAAAAGTACCGGCCGAGCACAAGCGGCTTAAGAAGGCTTACCAGATGCCTACAGTATATGGTTGCCCCTCATATGGATGCGGTTAGGTAGCGCGGGCAGGTACTCGCACGATCACCTTACGCTACCTACATATGTAAGTAGGTATCTTAGGTAGGTAGTGCGCTACCCATTCATCATTCAGTCATTACCTAGGGCGTTGTAGGTTGATGATGAGAAGACAATGGTTTGGTTTCTAAATGTTTCGACCTTTCATTCATCGCGACATTATTGATCTACTCCCACCAATGCCACAGAGCTGCTAATGCTATTGTTCATACGCCGCTAGAAACACCGGATAGGTGACGCTCAATATGTCATATCCTCCTAATGATGACCTAGCAAAAGTCGCTCTTCGGGAGAACACGAGAACCCTAGAAGCTACCTCTTAGGGAAAGCATGCATAGTTCCAGAACGGACATGGCGCTGCATCCGCCTGAGCCTCTATCGTACATGCATTAGACCTACAGCTTCAGGGACAGCTGACTGATCTAACCCGGAGAGGATATGTCCATTGTATCGCGATAGTTCCAAGTTACCATCTTGGATAGCCAGGGACGATAAATGAGATCGTGAATAGGACGACCTAATTGCCAAGTCTACTCGCGGCCGAATCTCTGGCGTGTCATGACTGACTAGTATGTCTTATTAGGAATGCTACTTGTCATTCTCTATACCACCTAGCTTTTCTGCCAATCTAAAGACACTGATAGTGAAGTTTAGAATCCAAGCGATCAACCCAACCAGGGTTAATGCTGCCAATCCTCTGGCCAGATCCAAAGATTGCAATGCTTCCGCACCAGCCATAGGGCTTGATGCCATCCGTTGTCCGCTATGATACACTAGAGCCTCAAACGCTAACGCCGTGCTTGCGGATTTCAAGACTATGAAAATCAGATCCAGAAGGGTGAGCGATACTTTTTGAGCAGGGTTTCTCAGGCCCAGGGGTTTGCCCGTGTATTCGTCCCAGGTCATGTACAATATGTACGGGATGGCGACCGAGTCGATGATGATGGCAACAATGGCCTGTGACGTCTCCGTTCCGCTGCTATTGGTAGCGATATCAGGTGCTCTTTCCCTTCGATAGATGACTGTTGCCAATGCTAGGGCAGAAATAGTAGATATAAGAACCGTGAGACGGAAGATGAGCGGGGCAATGGGATGTCTGAGGACAAAGTTTCCAAGTCGCATAAACCAGGCGTTCTTCCGTGACCTGGTCGTCTTTGCGTCTAGCGGATACAACGGTGTCCGTACAGGTTCGTCAAGTCCAGGCATCAGTTGGTCCAGGACTTCCGGGCTAACCATCTCGTATCGATCATAGCTATCATGCCCGTACGATGAAGAGTGAATAAAGTCGCGCCACCTATCGTACGGGTCTTCGTCAGGCGCGCGATATCCAAGTCCCATAATCACAGGTTCAGCGCTTCGTAAGTGATCCCATCGCCGCCCAGGTCGGTCGGCGCGCTTTCTCAGGAACACTGGGAGCTTAGACTCCCGGTCATGTTTCTCGTCAATCCAATGAACGTAGCCGTCTTTCGAGACTCGACGCTTTAGTGAGTGGTTACCTTTGCTCTGTTCTGGGCGGACGCTCGGCGGGGGGGGATGGACTGGGCCGCGGACTTCTGGACGAGGACCGTGAACCTCTTCGTCATAAAATTCCACCCAAGCAGGGACGGTTGCTCTCAAAGGGTTCGCGGCCATTCCAAGAACGGCGGCACGCTTATGAAACGAAATGAGAGGATAAAATTGGAAGTTGGAGTATATCAAGCCGTTGGTATGGATGATATAAGCCCAGAGGTCATGATCGTGTCGTCGGGCGTTGAAGATAAGGTAATGAGGAATACATTAAGTTAGGCTGGCTCAAAAAGTGCCCAGCCGAGATATCAGCCGCAGCATGTAAGAAGCCGCCAAGCCCAAATTAACCAAAAAAGAAATAGGGAAAAGGAAGAAAGAAAAGGTAGCACGTTTTCTGCGTCTTTTGCGCGCATACAGGAAGATCAGAGAGACGAGCGATACGATGGCAAGGGTTCCCAGAGATGCCGTAATGTGGCCGACCAGAAACAGCGCGCAGCCAGAAGGTCAAGTAAACAACGACGGGAAAGCCAAACGCTTGGGTGGAATGAAGTGTAAAGCTGTAGTTAAGAAAACAAGAATATGGCAAGTCAGTACTACAGAGAAGAAAACAAAAAGTGCTCAACGCCGCCTTGAAGATGAGGCTCGTCGACTTGCGCGCGATGACCTGTTCAAGTCGGCGAGATGAGAAAAGAGGACAATGGGTGAAAAGTGGCAGAGGCACCAGGATTGACGTTGCGAAGGCGCCGGACGTGTCTCGTGTGGTTGGTTGGTTGGTCGGTCCTGCAGGTGGGTGCTGGGTAGGTCTTATCTTGGTACCTACCTACCTACCTACCTACCTAGTTGTAGGTACCGTAAGTGAGAAGACTCCATATGCACAGTAGTGCCTCCTTACATAAGACGATGTAAGACAACCTTGGAACAGTTGGTCATAGCAGCCTACCTCTTCCCCCCCCCCTTTCGACTACTGATTTATTTTTGTTCATTTTGTATAGCTGTGGATTTAATACTTGTCGTTTATCTCTCTGGCGAATGACGACATTTCTCGTCGGGAAATTTCCCAGGTTGTGCATATATATCCACTATCATCTACAGTAGGTAGGTACTGTAATTCAAGGGCGGCTACCGGTATCTATGAAGTTACATAGTAGCGTCGCACACTGATGTCACCAACCAGAACACCCCTGCAGCGCTAACTACCCATGCCTGACCCAGAAATAGACCGCCTGCCTTCCACATTCGAAATTCAAACGCCATGAACTTGACGAGTTGCAAACTTCCTCGAAAGTTGCCCATGTCCTAAATAACACCCGTTTCCGTGTCCCAATAGTCCGCTTCTTCATCTTCCCCCTGTATCCGCGATTCACCTGCTTCGAGCGCGCACCATCTCCTCAAAGCCCCGCGTCGTTCAACCCTCGGCGCAAAAATGCGATTGTTCCTCCTTCCCATATCAACTCGACGAACGCTGCTGTATTGTCAAAAACTGCAGGTCTTGCCCACAGACAAGCAGCCCTGGGTCGACAAGATCACACTACGTGCTGCGCAGCTTTGGGCTGGCTGGGAGAAGAAGGAGAGTGGCTGGCAAAAATCGGTTGTCAAATACGGCAACAGGGCCCTCCGCAGAATACCATACGAAGAATGGGGGCTGAAATCTGTTCCTACGCTCTCGGCGCGGCGAAGGGAAGAGGAAATCCTGGGCAAAGAAAAGCACCATATTATCTTCCCGGAGTCTGTCATACCCGCCGCCAGAGCGCCCGAGGTTCTGCGAGTGCTCGCAACAGAAAGAGAAAGCTTGCATCGGTCGAGGATGATATGGTGTTTCGTCGGGATGCCCATTAGTGCTCCATTTGCACTTGTTCCCGTGTTGGTGTCCACTACCCCTCAAAGATTTATTATTCCCTTCTCTCTAACATCCCGAGTCCAGAATTCCTAATCTGCCATTCTTCTACCTAGTTTATCGGGCGTGGTCTCATTATCGGGCCATTGCAGGGGGCAAACATCTTCAATGGCTTCTTACCAAGAATTTCTTTACCACGTCTCCTTCGAAAGCTCTAGACGCAGTTTATGCGCAAAATCGCAACCCGTCGAATCTATTACAAGGGGCGAACAGCTCGGGCGAACAGCCCAGTGATACCAGCCCACAAACACAAGAAAAAATGCTGTTGACACAAGAGAGCGGTCGTCAGCTAGCACAGGCCCTTGAAATCCCAGCATTAAAAGTTGAGCTCGAGAGAGCAATTTGGCAAGTCGAGACCGCGATAAAAGAGAAAGAACAAGAGGAGGCATCCGGAAGGACACAATCCTTTCCCGAGCCGAAGCAAGACAAGCCTGAAAAGGAATGAGAATGGCATCTTTGGGATTGTAAACTCGGAGCTCTTGAAATGCCTCTTGGTTATGTATACTGCCCATCTCAATCGCGAGCCTAGTGGGTAAATGACACCCTGCTCTAATGTTGCTCGCTTCACAGCCAGCATGTGCATACAATGCCTAGGTCTCCTTTGAATGGCTTGGGGCATGTATTGGCCATTGATGAGGTGAGTTATTTCCCAATAATATAGCCAGTTATTGTATAGACGAGAGGTGGATGATTCATAATCTGCGTATGGGCTGAGTATGCGCCCGGCGTCTTGTATCACCTAACGGCAATCATCAAGTTCTCAACCTCTGGTGGCGAACACTGGTTCACTACTCAGCCATCGTTGCACCGACTAGCTAGCTATATCCGAGCATGAGGATTGCCCTTGCACTGAGAACCTCATTAAAACAACGCATTGGCTTAGGATCCTGGCCTTACTACCTACTCTGAGATCTGGCAAGTAATGGCTAAAGCCCAAGCGCAACCTTGCTTCTTCACAGTTCTGCATTCGCGTACTTAGACGTGACGTTGTAAGTATACAACAGCAAGAAACATGGTGTAAACCATAGAATCTTCTCTCTCATATCATTGGATGCAGACCATGAGGACCCAGACGAACCCGTTTTTTCGAACCTAGGCATAATGAAAATCTGAAGCTATTGGAGTCGCAACGAACAAGTTTCATATATTGGGGGTCTACATGATAGGCTCAAGAAGTTAGCTTGTGCAGCATGTGGCACAACTGTCCAATGTCGTCCTGACGCAAAAGGATTATCTAAAAATTGTTGTCCCCCGAGCTTGGTCGTCTCGTTGCAATGTAATGACCAGACATCTTCAAGACGATCCTTTCCGTAAGATTGGATTGCCTGACCTGGTTACTGGTGGTAAAATATCAAAATCTGAAGATAGATTAGCTATGATTCAACCAAGGAGGAGAGATTCTGGCCGGTTGGATCATGGTACCTCGGGTATGTATAACTTAGGTACTCAAATAGGTAGATAAGAAACTTAAATTCAAGTACGATATCTTACACACGCTTAGCCTCTTGCAACGGGGACCGTACTGCGTGAAAGCACTTGTGCGTACTTGTGGATGAGAGTAGAGACACCCAATTTGTACTGTTGTAAATAGTTCCAATTAGCATTGCAAAATATCATATAAGAACAAGCCCGAGCCACTTCGTTATTTCTTCATCGAGCAGATACAATAAACGTTCTCATAACACGAACGGACAAGATATGCCATCACTCACATAGGTCCTCATTTGACTTTATTATCTTCTCCTCGGCGGTTTCAATGCGTCCGGATGAATAATTATCCACCGGGCTATCGAATTAACGAAGGAAGGCGTAACTAAGCAAGGGAATGTAAGGTACCACCATGAATAGAAGTTAGTGTCAAGATCAACATTGTGGGCAATGCCTTGGAAGCGACGGCCTAGAATATTACTATATACTCTTTTTAGCTTCTAATATAGAACTCCTTTGATATCTCACCTCCCTACGCCTTAAAATCAGTAACGTTGTAAAATTTATAATTTCCTGCGTTTCGCGCTAGAATCACGACACGCAAATATAGGCGGGATTGCTGCCCTTTTTTTCTTTTTTCTTTCTTTAGTAGTTAGGGGCTTCTAGTTGTTTCATGAGGGAGCTTACGACCCTGCTTTCCTAAACTATATTAACTAGCCTCCCTGACCGCTTGAACTGTTGAGACAAGTTGCTAGTTATGAACCATCCATGCTATGGTCTCTAAGACAAGGCGTCTTCCTTGATGTTGTGATGGATGAAGCTGTGGCTTGGAATAATCACACAAATCTTCAGTGATATCTACTCGTTATACTAGGGTTTTTAGGGAGTAGACAAAGAGACATCAGGTCTATGGCAACCTTTAATCATTTGTCCAAGATTTAGTATTAGCTGAAGACATTAGAGCGATGAGCCCCGGACCACAGTGGAAAGGGTGAACTATAGGCTTACTTAATCACTCTGTCTACCCATAGCAGTGTAATCGAACATAGTTTGAAGCGACATAAGCAATTCGCTATTATCAAAGATCCGCTCACTTTCATGTAAAGGCGGCCCATTCTTCAATCATGAGCATCATATGACTCGGTAACGGCATACACTAATACAGCCCTGTATCGTTGGGTGGATGGACGATCGATCAATCGCTTGAAAAATCTTGCAAGATCCCCCGGAACTGATCCGAATCGTTGGCGTGGCAGGTGGTTAGAGTCACATCCTGAGGGTTTCAAACGTATCGGAGATATTTTTAACTCCCGAATCTAGAATATAAGTGTTTTATCCATATACCTAAGAAGTACAAAGGACGGTTAATTACGGATAGATCATCCAGCTCAACCATTGCACCTTATGTTTGCTAAGCGTCTATATGCGCCATTGGGTGGAGGAGCATTTAAAATATTTCTCTTGCGTGGGCATCTAGCAGAGAGTATCAGTGACGGGGGGATACTCCTTGTTTGATCAGCCGTGACTGGGCGGGTCACAACCATGCTAAACGACCTTCAGCATCACGCTCTGAACCCAACTGTTAACCCTGGTCCGAATAATAAATGGCCGACCATTGGGTATATTTGACGTAGGTAAAGGAGTAGATATCTGGTTGAGTCGTTTAGGAGCGATCTTGTCTGGCTTTAGAATTTGCCAAGGATGAGTTCATGCTCATATTAACAAAAAAAGGGCTTCAGGCAGATCAGGAGTCTTGGTATCACCATTCGAAGAGCATGATTCCGTCTTGACTCTACTATCACGGCCAAATTTCAAGGGCATATCCCGCTACAAAGTCCTTGAACCAGCTTTCTCGAGGTACCTTTCGGTTTCACGGCTGTGGATTGAGGCACTTCCGTATCTTGGAAGCTGATTCACCCACTGCATGATGATGCTGAACTGCTGCGCGGCAATAATATCGTTAGGTATCATGGGCTCTTCCAGCTTGGCTAGTGATTTTATAAAAAGCCGCCCGTCTCCGTGACACAAGCATTGTGTTCCGGCACTGATCGCATACCGTCGTTTTCGTAACATTCAACTTAATTTCGAGAGGTATATTCAATTCCCAACTAAAAAACTATGTTGCTGAGTGCTAACAACAATTAGCTGTGCTCCTCTTCGCTTCTTCAAGGCTGGTCCACTTCACATACTAGAATATCTGTACACTTCTGCACCGCCGATTACAGTCCAGAGTGAGTGTTGCCGGAAAGGATGTGACTTACGATGACTACGTTGCTAACTTTTGAAGAACATCGATAGGTTTTTTCTTACTCGCATCTGCTTTCGAATTCTGCGATCTGGCAATATGAGGCTTAACGGATTCACTGTTTTCTCAACATTGGCATTATCGACTTGCCTATCACATGCCGCCTCCGTGAACGAAGCGGTCGTCTCACTCGGCAATCGGGACGTCTTGGACACAGGCGTTGCCATCCGCGAAGAAGCCATCAATGCAGCCAACGGCGTTGATGTTGTCGACGAGAATGAGGATATAGCGAACGAAGACGAAAATGAGGGTGCGGATGAAAAGGAGAACGTAGGCGAGAACGAAGAGGGAAATGTTGACGAGAACCTGGACGAGGAGAACAACGAGAATCTTAATGACAACGTTGACGAGAACGTAGATCAGAATGAGGACAAGAATAACAACAACGACAACAACGATAACCAGAACGACCTGAACAACGTTGGCCAAGTCCTGAACGGAAGCCTGGGTGACAGTTTCAACGACATAAACATTGACCCGAACGATATCCAGGGCAGCTTAGGGCAGAACATCCTGAACCTCCTTCTCTCAATGGGAATCTGCAACTTCAACCTGAATAGTCTCAGTGGCCTCAACCTCGGCAACGAGATTCAGCTACTGCTCCAACTCCAGCAGCTACAACAACTACAAGCGCTTGGCATTGTCAACTCGTTTACAGTTGATCAGTTGATTCAGCGAGAGATCTTATCCAACACTTTCAATTTGAGTGAGTTTCGGGGAATTCTATACCGGCATCGCCCGGTTGCCTGAATACATGTCATGCTAACTATGGGACACGCAAAGATATCATCAAGCGAAGCATCGATTCGTCCGTCAAACAGGCAGCTCGCAGCAGGAAGCGCACAGTTATGCTCCGACGACAATGCACGAATGTTGGGCAATGATAAAAGTAGTATGGGTGTGAAATTTAAGCCTAGTAAGATACACGATGCTATCATGATGCAGGTTTTGGAAACAATGCCGAGGCTACAAGGAACGGAGGAAGGCAGCACAGTTGGCCCACCCTTGGGAAACGCAGCGGATAGTCAGCACAATTCATATTTATCATTTATCATATGTGACCATACTAGTAAAATAAGCAATAGGAGACAGATTCTTATTACGCAGCTACGACACTAGAAAACGGCTCTGTTAGTTCCTCGTTTCTCTTGAAGCCGAAATTATTCGTAATTCCCATAGTAATGGTACCGCAGTCATTTATATTAGGCACAACGAGAAACTCGCGTTGATGAGCTAGACGCTGTATTTCGGTTTAGCATCTAACTTGTGGCTGAACTTGAAACTAAATATGATGGTGGTATGGTAGGACTTGAATATACTGCTTTGGTTAAGAATAGAATCCGTGTATTGAACTCATGTTTGGGTGCGCACGGAACTACCAATAGGCTCTAGAGAATGACAGTGTTGCTATCGGCGCCTGTTCTCTCACCCTCTAACCACACGGCAGGGCTGGTTGCTGATAGAAAGGCTTCAATAGAGCCTCGCATACCATGGTTTCGTACGCTAAAACAAGACATGGGTGCAATCGCACAATCGCGAGTTCAGCAAGTGGCGTAGCTCCTCACGGCTCCTTACGCTCGGGTATTCTCCCATCCCGCGCAGTTGCGACTCGAAGAGTAGGAAGGGTGAAAGTCATCGTTATCAGCCCCGCGCTATACAGTCGTTATGCTGACTCTGGCTCGCATGAGGAGATGCTGTCACCTGTGACAGTTCCGACGGGAACATCCCCCTTCCTTGCAAGGTAGGGGTACGCTCAACCAACGTACATCCCAATTGCCGGAATCCGTTTCGACCAATCCAGTCCTCTCAATCACCACCCCCGTCTTCTTTCATGACCTATCTCAAAACTGCCCCTCGCAATGTTTTGATGTTAGGATTTGCCAAGGCCGACAAGACGGATGGCAGACACAACACCTTTTTATAGTCTTGGCGTGAGACCCTGCTGAGCTATGTCTTGTCTCCAATATTCTCCAATATTCAAACCCCGCGATCGAGGAGTTTCTGTTTTGTAACATGCCTCGAGCCGCGGAGGCCCCTGCATGTAGACCCCTGCCGCTCTCCGTCCGGAAGTCGATATCAAGTTAGCTCTCAAGCAAGCTCATAGTAGGCACAACTCTCAAGTGATTAGCCTCTTGTATACCTCTCGGTACTCAGACAGAAAACCCTCAATTTAATGAGCGAAAATCAACTCGATAGAGAATGTAATAATCAATGTCTGACATTTGTCCAGAACGAGGTTGTCTCAATTCTTCTCACTACTGCGAAGCGCATTCACCCAGCAGGCAGGCAGGCGGTATTCCTCGGGACATGTCAGACAATCCCTGATGATGATCAAGCAGGATCATGAACGGAGTTTCTATCCGTGCATGACGAGTCTAATGAAATCATCAATTGCTAGCATAGAAGACCTGTTAACACAACGGCAAGGAGGTGTTCACGTCAGATTTCGGGTGGCAGTAGATGACAGGACCAACTATCGCAGACCAGATGAGCCGAGTCGGCCAGCTCCCCATCCGTGCTTAACCAGTACGCTTTCCGGTCTGTGGGAGCAGGGGAAACATGGCAACCAGAGCACGGATCAGTCTCGACTCCCAAACATGGCCTTATCGACCAAGATCTATAGGGTAGATGGTGGTGCCGGTCGCCGACTGCTGTCAATACGAAGCCACGAACCCCTGTGAAGTTCTGTTCCTGCCTGCCCTGCACATTCTGCCTGCGATGTTAAACATAGTCGCCGGCTAGGATAGAACCCCCTGCTAAGGCGTGTTTTAGCTCACACTCTCCCGTCCGGTGCGTGATGGGCTTGGTATTCTGATACGCACCGGATCACTCCTTCGCTGATATTCCGAAATGTTTTTTTCGCCTCCCGTGGGCTTGGCCTTGTTTCTTCGCCCCGTGCCATCTGATCATCCTACCGTGCCATCCAATATATAAGTCTGTTGGTTAGGCCTTCGATGACCATTCAGTTTCCGTTTCTCACCACCATCACAAAGACTCATACAGATCTAACCATCCCACTCTTTCCATTCACTCCTTCAGAGGTACGCCCCAAGATGATCTCCTAGGGAGGGTGATTGCGTTAACCAAACATAAACAGCTGCGCTCGTTGTTCACTTCACTCTTTTAACGATCTCATCGAACTCTCGAGGTACGTACGACCTGAGCAGCGCCGCCTGCCCATCTTTTAGTGATGCTTGGGAAACAATAAGAGGCTAACGGGAATTCATAGCTGTGCTCATATCCAACTTAATATTTTAATATCGAAATCCGATCTTTAAAAGCTCATTTCAAAATGAAGGCCTCAACCATCTTCGTCAGTGCTCTCGCCGCTGTTGCCAGCGCTGCCCCCACTACCACGACCCCTGAGAAGCGCACAGCCGTCGACCTAGGTGCTTTCAACCAATTCGCATTCGCGAACCAGGACCTGCAGTACCTCAACGCCCTCAACCTGTTCGACCTGCAAGCCTTCGCCCAGCTGTCGTCCTTCAACAACCTCGACATCCTCGGCTTCCAGAGTCTCTTCACGAACGATGTCTTCGACATCAACTCGCTGCTTCAGCTGCAGCAGATCGCCCTCCTGTCTCAGCTGGGCGGTCTCGGCGTCTTCAGCAACTTCGACCTGTCTACGCTTCAGCTGGGCGGCCTCAACTTCGGCCTCGTAGATAGCCTTGGCGGTTTCGACATCTCCACTCTCATCGACGCCAGCCTCATCCCGCAAATCCAGACCATCATCCAGCAGACGCAGTTCTCCACTGTGGTTATCTAGATACGGAACACGCGGCAAGATACTACTGAGTAAAGTAAGAGATGAATAATCTCGACTCTTGCTCTTTTGGGGGGGGGGGATTTGGCCGGTGCAAGGTTTCCTTCTCCGCAGGGCGGGTGTTAATGGGAAATGGCAAGGGGGTTTGGTTAGAAAAGCTGCATGGGGGTGTTTGGGTCATCGAGAGTGAGGGGCGAGGGAATAGAATAAATTAGGCGGTACTTAGTATCTGAAGAACATTTTCTTTGAATATACCTACTATCTTAGTATCCACGGAAGCACACTATGTTGGTTCTCTCCCGGATAGTGACGTGCCCTCACGCATACAAGGTATGTGTACCTACGAAGGACGAAAGACCCCAGGTTTCCAAGTAGATAAGCTGTCGCCACTATATGGAGCTTTGGGCTCGCGCCTGATAACCATCAACTGGTTATTGTCGGTAAGGGGGATGGGATTCTGGTTCATCTTCATGCAGGAGACGGATTGGTCATGGATATGGGTACGCGTATTTTACTATCATCATAGGGTAAGATCATAATACATTGGCCTAACCAAGTCCGCTTCGAGATACGTTACGCTGCCGAGGATTCCGACTGGAGTTGGACCGAGGCACTTCCTGTACCGATTCCCGGCAATCACTGCAAGAATCGCACAACCGCGTCTCCGGGTGCCGGCGCCGCCCGGAAGGGCAAGAGACTCGCAAGATATCTTGAGGTCCATGCCTGTGGCACTGATGGCCGGGGAGTAGCGGCCTGCCCATGTATGTTGATCAGCTTGGCACGCCCGAAGAATCACGCAGCGGCACGTGGGCTACTTCGGAGGTTTGTCCCACCCGAATGGTACGTCTTCCATGAGGAAATAAGACGGGGTGGTGGTGGTGATCTGGGGTACGTATAGTAGCTGGTGGTAGGCAGTTAGTCATACGACTAGACCGTCGACCACTGGAAGATATTCAAGAGTCAGATGCGCGTGGGAGGCACAGGAGCTAACCTAAAGGCCTGACGATTGCGTGTGCTGTCCTATGTTTGGAAAAGAAATGGAACGGGCCCCTTGTTCTTGGAACTATTGATCGCCAAGTGTGAGCCCCCATCGCTATCTAGTTGCAGAAAGCAGATTTAGCATTGTACAGTACATCGGGTCCCATGCAAATAGATCGGGATTTGGTGACGGGGTCGAACTAGGAGATTTATATACATACAGTAGGAGATCGAATCTCAGGGTCTTGTATAGTGTCTACTGTAGGTTTAGTTACAAGGAATTTGACATCGCTCTGCCCATTTCCACTACCGAAGACGGACTCAGCAAACTATCTGTAGTGTATGCGTATGATATATAATATGATAAGCAGCAGTATACCTATGAGCGGGCACCCATGATATCATATCGTACGGTAATCCTCAATAGAGCCAAGGGCTTAGGCAATAGTATGCAATTCCTTCGGACCGTTTCTAGTTCTGTTCTGGGAGATCGAAATCCAGGCCAGGTTTAGGTGTCAGCTCGCGATATAGCACCACAAGCCGGCCGGGGTTAGCATAAGTAAGCCATACAACAACAACAACAACGACGACAACAACACCTCAAAGGCAAAGCTACACGCAGTACGCTCGCCATGCGTATGGTTACATGGTAGCGCCGTGCTATAACAGTCTAATCCAGAGAAACCCTCCGATTTATCCACTTAGAGGTGCTAACGTAGAGCTACCTATCGAAGACTTGTGACTAGTATTAGGTTCTCCTGGCCTCGGCTTGCATACAACCCCCATGTCAATACATGCATCCCACAGAGCGGCAGCGATCTGCGCAGTCGACTGGGAACCTGCAGAAACAAGTTACCAGAAATGCTCACCTACAGTACTGCCCTTCGCATATATGCTGTGTGGTCTACGTATCTGTCCACTTACAGCACATGTGCCACATGCATGCTCTTTTCCATTGATCCCAGATACTTTCCATTGATCCCAGATACCGAAACATACGTGTACACCAAACGCTGTGGTACGTGGTTATGATTAGGTACAGTTTATGCGACCTGCCTTCCCATTCCGAGCCCAATAGAGACAGCAGCATATCGTATGCTAGCGCCTGCAACTCCGAACACATGCGTTCTTGAACGGCACCTCTCCATGTCCGATTTCACCGGCACCTGTGTGCGTGTCTGTCCCCGGTGGTGCGAGGACTCACAGTTGGAAGCTGTGATACGGAGGCTACACCTAGAGATTCTAATGCACACCCAGAAGTAAGATGAGTAAGGCTGGATGTGCTCACCGCGAGCCCTATAATACTTCTGGTGAGGGCAATATGCGGTATAGCGTTGTCACATCGGTTGGCTCACTGCATGCATATTATCGTACATAATAGGTTGACTCCTTGTAGTCTACATACACACCTATATAAGCAGGACTCTCGATAGGAAAATGATGACTCAACTTTGTGTACCTACAACTTATACTCCGTACTCCCCTGGCTGCCCTGGTCTTTGGCCAAGCGTGATGGTGCGCTGGTAAGCGTAAATTGGGCCAAAAAAAAAAAAAAAAAACGCGGACCGCTAGTTACAGGCAATAATTGTTTTGAGATTACTTACCCGTAAGTAGGTAGGCGTTGTGACAGGGTTTCTGCACTATCTTTCTTCTTGCTATAATGCTATATTTCGGGAACAATACATACTTATACACAGTTGGGAACCCCCTTCATTCCCGCCCGGGCCATTTGATCCACTCTGAGGAAGTAACCTATACGGTATTCTCGCAGCTTAGTACTTAACTTTGAGATAACACCTCCTCGAGGAATGAGTCTGGTAGGGGCGTCACAGGACTGTTCATACCATATTACCTTCGTCTGGGATTACATATAGTAGGTCGGTGTTGTAGCACAAATGCTCTCCGCAGCCCAGGCAACGCCGCATTATGGTACGGTACGGATTATGAATCGAGACGGAGACAAGATGCTGACCGCTGGTCTCGCTTGGCCGTCAGTCATCTGCCTACCCTAGACAGACAATGCCCTGCTTCATACGTCCTTTAGTACGTTTAACGCCTTACAAGGGGACAGATGACTAGATACGAGACAAGCTCTACAAGGTCAAATGTGCTACTGATCATACCTATATTCTCAACTCTTCTGGTGTTTTGTTGTTGGCCTCCGACTCGGTCATTTTACGCGGATATTCCCGTGTTGGGGGTTTAACACGTGAAGTCTTATCCGCCTAGAGTGGTCTAGTAAAAGAATATATGGGTTGTGTCGGCAGAGGAGACTGCTGGTAGTGGGTGGGAAATCATTTCCTCATTGGCGTTAATGGCCCTCCGCAACCTTAATCGTACGGTACAGGCATAACGAAGGGCAGGCGAAATGTAGCAGGGCAAAGGCCCAATCACCCCCTGTCATCGTCAATGGTATACTGCCCGAGAGGTAAAGGGCAAGTTTTTTAGCTTTTCGCTTCGATTCTTCGACCGCAGGAATCCCATTGCTTGGTTGCCTGATTGAAAATCTGCAGACAAGGTCTACGCGAAAGTGCGGATGTGACATATGCAAGCAGGAGACAGCGCCGTGGCTGATTGCTGCGTGGTCATCAAATGTCATCATCTTCACCATCACCAATCAGATGTCGATCATTGCTTTTCCGCTTCTTTGTGAAGCTGGCAGAGAATTGGTAGCATACTCGCGTTGCTAATGTCTTTGAGACGCACATGCTAATGCCTGCCTGGGCTGGGGGCGTATCACGTAGATATAGGCAGGTTGATGCACGGAGCTGCTTGAGGGAATCGAGGTACCGGTATACCCACGTACTGATCCATGCAAAGGAAAACTTGCTGGCTTCCCAGGGGGAATTGGTGACTGATGAATTGCCTGATCATGCAGAGTTTTGGCTTTTGTTATTCGCTTGTCGATCTCTATGGGCTGCCGGGCAAGCTCGGAACACAAGGTACTACGATTCGTTGTACTACCTATCCGCGCCGTCAGACTACGAGCCTAACCATGCTTCGTTTCTCCGCCAGGCGGCTCGGCCGTCCGACCGGCCTCGGGGCCTCTGGCAGTGTGGCCTGATTTCGAGGTCGCGCCCGAGAAGTCCGTCGGGCGTTGCGCTCGCCTTGCACCCTAGTAGGCACAATATCCAAGATAGGCTTGCATGCGGCAAGGGTCCTCCACGACAATCAGTTCAATGCACTTTGCTCTCTTTTAAGCCCCCCACGTCAGAGTGTAACAGCGCCTCGGGACGCTAGCTGCCGGCTTACTGTCTGTCTTCGCGGAGCCAAGTCTTCCTTCCACTGTAGGTTAGATGTTTGCTCCTCAGCGGTTTTGTCTCCCCAGAGTCCCGCCCTCGTCTCAACAGCCGGTACACCTGATATTCATCGGGTTGTGATCGTTGTCCACCCTGCCCCAGCTATCGCGACACGCTTTTGATGCCTTGACCGTGATGTGGTCATGCAAGCCGCGTGTTGAAAACGGTAGTCTAGGTACCTCGAGTACCTGGCTCAGATCTCACACACCCTCCCCAGTCGCTTAGGGATTTCCTATCGTGGCCATCTGGACACACCGTTACCCAGCTCAGGGGTTCTTGCGTCTCGGCGCTTGCAGGGCAGGTACACTAGTATGTATAAGTAGTATCTGTAATGCGCCGCAATTAGCATTTGCGGGGTTGGCAAATAGTATACATGGCATATAGCCCGGAGTAAACACACCTCTGGTTGTGCTCGCCGAGCAAAAACCGTCTGTTGGTAGTACTTATCTCCATGCCTAATCTATTTTCGGGGCTATCTCATGCAATCATGAAGTGAGCGGGCTAGTGAAGATGCCCAGGTGACCTAATCGCGTCACCGAAAGAAGATGGCATTAGCAGACACTTAGAGGAGCCTGATCAAAGGAACTGCCTGATGCCTGGTCTACGATAAGGCGTGGATGGAGTTGTGCAGACATCTTCGGCTGGGGGATCTATGCGCGGGCGCCGTATGGTAGAGGTGATGGACGTCGGCGGAATGCAGGAACAGTCGTATGAAGTGAGTTGACTGACTGACCATGCGGCGACCTAATGGAGTGGCCCCCCCCGCTTGACCTGTATATGTAGGTGTAGAATCTATTGAAGTCAGGATATGCAGATACCATACCGGTGAATGTTGGGGTTTACACATAGTTGGAATACTTCAATAAAAAACTCCGATTATATGCCTACCGTAGTCATCCTGTTCATTGCTTTGCATTACGAATGCCGCCACCTGTATTTGGCTCACTCAAGGCCTTTCTTGCAGTTGATTGCAATGGTGTGTGTATGGAGGACGTGTGAAACGTTCAAGGGACTTGCAGCAGCGCCATTCCGGTGTCTAAATACGTCCTCAAAATACGTACATGCGACCACCGGCATTTAGTTGTGGTCATTCCAGGTCTCGGCGTTTGAGTTATTATTCAGTAACAGTTTGCCGAGCGTACCGTTCGACTGCCGACGACACTTCCGCTTCGTTTTCAGCCGCATGTAACCTACAGTGACCGGGCTTAAGCAATTCCTGTATGAGATTTCTTCCACTGTCTTCGCAGGCTCCTCATAAACAAGCCGTGTTTTGTTACATTATAGTAGTAGATATCCCTTCGCCAAATAC
>NPFG01000224.1:0-61659 GCA_002288965.1 Xylaria sp. MSU_SB201401 | reverse complement strand
ATTATTTAAAAATTATATTTTTAATTAAAAAAGTTTATTTTATTTAAAATTAAGAACTTTTAGCAATAGTTTAGATTTCAAAGTTTTATTACTTAAAACTATTAAAAGCTAAGTTCTTTATTATTATAGATTATTAAATATTAATCTATTGTTTAAGTAAAAAGATTTTATCTATTTAATAAATAAAATAAGCTGACTTTTTTAAAAATTTTAATTATTATATTTTAATATTAACCTAGAAAAAAAAACGTAATAATAGACGCTTTATTTTAAAAAAACTATAAACTTTTTTATTATAAAAGTAAAAAAAGCTAAAAAAAAACCTTATTTTAATTTTATTTAACAAAATCAGGAGACTAATTACTAAAGTAGAACTAAATATTAAAATATTTTAAAAAGCTAACTTAATAGATCTTATCTAATAAAAAATAAAAATAAGAAATAAAATATAAAGATTATAAACTTATTGTTTTTAAAATTATATTTAATAAAATTATATTTTTATAAATAACCCTAATTAAAAAAGCATATACCTAGTTATTATTATATATTTAGAATAAAATAGATATATTAAAGCTATAAAACGAGATTATTATTAGCTATTTTTTAAATAAGACGTTTAATAATATATTTATAACTATTATAACTATTAAAGAAATAAGTCGCTAAAAAACAAAATATTAAGCTTATTATATCTGTTATTAATTTTTAATTAAATATAAAAACATATAGTTATAAATAAGAAATTAATACCTAAAAATAAATAAAACTATAACTATATTTAGGCCTTTATTTACAAATTTAGTTGGGTTCTAATTAATATACTAGGCTATAAAATAGATATAATAAAAGAACTAGTAGCTCGATATTTTAAATACGCTTATAAAATTTTAGGCTTATTAAAAGTATAAATATTAGACAATATAAGCCTTTTTATATTCTAATTTATAAATAAAATTAATAAATTTATAAAAACTAAATACTAATACACTAGCGCCCTTTATTTATAAATTTAAAGCGCTATTAAACTAATAAACTAAAAATTAAACTAATAATTAAGGTTTTATATTAATAAGTATTAAAATAACTAGAGTAATTTTTTATCTGCCTTTAATTTTGCTTATAACTTCTTTTAACATTTTTTAATTAATATATTACTATTAAAAATACTATTAAAAAACGATGCCTAAAACTTTTTAAGCCTATTATTATTAGATATAAAAAAAACTACCTTTTTAAAAAAACTAGTAAAAAACTAATTAAATAAACTAAATTAATATAAAATAAAGCCTAAAAAATAGCTATTATAACTTAAAAAAGGATAAAAGATATAAGTTAATAAAAAAAGACGCCTAATAGACTTTAAAGTTATAAATAAAGTCTTTTTAAAAAAGAAAAGATTTTTTATAGTAAGCTTAATAATAAAACTAGATTCTTAATAGGTAATGTTAAAATCAGCTGGCAATAGTCGGATGCTGCCCTATAGCACACGCTAGCCACACGGCTATAGTGGCCACTTTAGCCACTACAGCCTCACTAACTAGCCACCCAACCCATTTAGCTGTAGGGTCTATTCTAGGCTCACCTACAGCGGCCATGTGGTGTGTGTGGAGCCCTAGCGGAGTGAGTACAGGGCTCTATAGCGCTAAGCAAAGCCTGTCGGGGTCACCAGTAGCGCCAAGGGTCGGCACCACCGGTAGGGTTAGTCAGTAATTTCGGTGATTGCGTTAGTAGATAACCCAGTAGAGTTAGTGGGTCTTATAGAGCCTATAAGAGGTCTCCCGGAAGGTGTATATAGGCCCTAGGCAGCCCCTGAAGGGTTCGGTCATACCGAACCGACCTACTAACCTAAGCACTAAACAATCCACTATTTCAGGTGGCTATAGATCCCACCAACTAGGGCCTAGCCAGGTCAATCTCTTTTATATTTAGCTAGTAACTATAGTATAGACTTAGTGCTATTAGCACTAAATCTACTATCCCTCTAGCTATATAGCTACTGGAATTTCCTTTTGTTTAGCTACCTAATAATTAAGCAACTCAATCCCTTAACTGCTACTACTACCCCTTGCCCTATAGCGACCTACCCGCTATAGTCTTTGCTTCCAGTACTGTTGAGATCCGTTACCTTCCGCTGTAGCTAGTCTGTGCCCCCTGTAGGACCTTCTATAGCCCCGCTACCGTATGCCCTACAGTGCACTACCTTTTTACAGGTAAAACCTTTTAAGATTTTTTAAAAAAGGGGTTATAGTTTTATATTTAACTTATTAAAGAGTTATAAAATAAAGAACTTATTTTATACTAATTATTTAAAAAAAGCTAGTAAAAACTTATTATTATAATAAATATAACCTTTTCCTAAAGTAGAAAAAATAAATAAAGAAGCTAAATAAAAAGTTAAAAATATATTTTAATTAAAAACTATTAAAAGATATTAAACGGTATAATATTAAGTTAATTAGTAAGAATAGGACTTAAATAATATATAATATAATATAAAAAACTTTAAAAATATACCGGTAAAGCTATAAGACTTTTATAATAAATACCTAACTATATTAAGACCCCCTAAACACTTATAAGAATGGATAAAAGCTGTTGCCGCAGATAATTTCGCTAAAGACTTACCTAGATAACAATATACCTAAGAAAAAGATTACCGACAAAAACACAATAATATAAATGACTTTGACTCGCCTTTCGATCGAGTCTCGGTTTTAATAAAGGAAAGTATAACAATTACGCTATAAAACTGACAAACTACCCTTATTAATAACACTTATCGATAATAACGTAGGTCTATATATAAGATTTTTAGACATATATACCTACACACCTATATAATAGTTTGATGTTTTTTTCCCTTTCTTTTTCACTTTCGAGTCTTTATTTATAGAATTAATAAAATACTATAAAGCTGAATAACCCGATTATGACATTTTTTTAGCTAATTTTTTTTAGCTTAACTTTATATCTTTAAGCTTATAATCTATTTATTAATTTATTTTCAACTTTTTAAGATATAGTTAAAGTTTTTAACTTATCTTTATCTACTTTTTTTATTAGCTTAATAGAATTTAACGGTAAATAGCTTTTAAACTATATTTTAAACCTATATAGTAAGTTAAAATATAAACTATAACGCATCTCTTAACTATATAGTACACCTAATCGAGTGGTACACTTTTTTTAGCAGTACTCTGTAATAGGAAATAGTTTATAAAGGTATTTTTACTTACCCTTTAAATAACTTTACAGCTTATAACTAATATTATAACCCTTTTAATTAGATTTATAATAAAAAATCTAACTTTATTAATGCTTTAAATAAATAATACCTGCTAAAACTATAAAGGGAAGATTATGCCTTATAAATAGTGTAAAAGTAAAACGTATTAAAAGTTTAAGTGCTTTTAAAAGCCAAAGGTTATACTACTAACTATATTAAATCTATCACGTGGTTCGAAAGGGTAATAAAAGCGTTTTAGAGGTTTTTCTTTATACCTGCTAAAAAGACAGCAAAGGCTAGGTTTTCCTTTTAAACAAGGCTGTGCCTTAGTAAATATATACTATTTTGCTTATATCTATATCTATATCTCTATCTATTTATTAGTTTATTTGTTTTTGTTTAATTATTAATGTTTTATAAGATCTTTATAAAGTTTAAAGACTTTATTAGTTAGTCCCTATTTTAAGCTGTTTTTATATAGGATTTAAAGCTATTATACAAGATATTAAATAGTAATTAGTCTCTTATATCACTTAAGCTATATATAAAAGTCTAGTAACGTTACCGCCTTATTTATTTTATTATAGTATTAAGTTTATAGCTGTTTAATGTCTTTTATAAAGGTTAAAAGCTATTATTTTAGAGCTTAACTAAGTGTTTTATACCTTGGTTAAAGCCTTATTAATTTAACTAATTAATTATAATTTAGTAGTAAATTTAATTTAAAGCAATTATAAAAATAGTTGGGGCCTTTAGAGAAAAAGACTTTAGCGACTTTTTTATATACTAGAATCTTTAGCATTAACTTTGCAAAGGGCAATAATATATGCTTTAAAAAGCCTTTATTTACCTTTAACCTTTGAATCGGGGTTAATTTAATTAGGAAAGAGGGGATAATTATTATAATTCTAGGTTCCTAACTTAGGATCCCCTAATAGGGACACTAGCTAGTTATATTATACTTATATTTGTATATAAACTTTTATATTTGAAAGTCGTGGGCTATTTAGGTCTGTCTTGTTCTTTAGTTATCAGCTTCTCTATTTATTACTATACCTATTCTAGACCCTCTTTGTCAGTGCACTTAGCCTATCTACGCCAACCTATAATAATAATATACTATTTAATTAAGTGTACTACTAAAGTGGGAGATGCTTTAATTAAATTATTTAAATTAATATATAAGAGGTGTAAAATGTATATTATTAATATACATACGCAGTCTTCCAGATCCGTTGTGATAACTGATACTCTATATCTTCATCATCACCTTCATCCTTATCACTATCTTTATCACTCTCTTTATCACTCCCCTCATCACTCTCTTCATCACTCTCTTCATCACTCTCTTCATCACTCTCTTCATCACTCTCTTTATCACTCTCTTCATCACTACCTTCATCACTACCTTTACTCCTACGTTCGCCGTCATTTTCATACTTTAAACTAGGATTTATAACTGTTCCCCTGAGAGCCTTGACAATCTTCTGGGATCTGCTGGCATATTCAAGCATAGTCTCTCCCCTCTGTTTCCTCCATTCCCATTTCAAAGAGGCCTGGATTTGTGTAACACCTGTCCACAGTTTGACTTTATCTTCGTTGACCAGATCGGGGTAGTCGCTCGTGATCTTGGCTTGGTCAGTATGACGAGAGACTAGAAGCCACTGTAATACATCTTTCCGTTTATTACCCGCCAGGAATACGTTACCTCCAGGATTGCGTGACTCATGGGAAAGTTTCGCTCCTCGCCGTACCAGATACTTGACCAAGTCAAGATGGCCATAAGCCGCAGCCACAGATAATGGAGTCTCTCCCTCGCCAACATCGCTCTCTGCATCAATGCCAATTGAGAGCAGATCCTTGACGGCTGAAACATCCCCTTTAGAAGCTGCCAAATACAGTAAGCTGGCCTTCCCATCGGAGATTGAGCGCGACACTTTCAGGGGCTCCCCTCTCCCTAGATATCGATGGACAATTCGATAACCTCTGGCAACAGTAGTAATGGAACTGGTACTGGTGCCAAGGCAGACCCTGGTAACGTCTGAAGACCATTGGATGTCTTGGACTCGTAGGGAGGCCGAGTACTCCCTGAGAATATATCGCAAAGCCCAATGCTTAGAGCATCTCATTACATCGTGTATAGCGGAGATACCGTAAAGGTCTGTGTGATAGAGCAAATCAAGTCCCGCTGGGAACAAGATAGCAAATAGTTTCAGCTGGGATAATTCATCTGCCCAAAGTATTCTCAGTTGAACTGCGTTACGGCCATATGAATCTTCTCTATTGCCTTGCTGCAAAAGTAGCAGTTTCGCTACATCGACATGGCCATGGAAGCAAGCCATCACTAGAGGTGTCTGTCCGTCATAATTCCGCAAGGTTGTATCAGCTCCCTGCTGAATGAGAAGTTTGAGTACATTGATTGAGCCATACCGTGCAGCGTAATGCAATGGGGTTTTGCCGTGCAGACACCTAGTCTCGAGGCTTGCTCCGTGATTAATAAGAAGTGTCGCGACATCAATGCTGTCTCGTTTGGCAGCCCGATGTAAAGCAGCTGTGTTGTTGAAGAGTGGGTTCCTTTGATTTACAATATCCTTGACGTTATACGATGTTTGATCCAGCTCCTTTAACAGAATTATAAGTCCTTCGAAATTCCTACACTGCACAGCCACGTGCAATGGCGTCTGTTTCAGACAGCTAAAGTCGCCATTTTCCTTGATATAGCGGCGAAGGAGAGTAGGCAATAAACAGTTATAATCCCGGTTAGCTATAGCTGCCTCCAGAGCAGTAGCATAAATTGGCATATTTGGTCCTTCGAACACGGCTGCAACCATTGCTCCTTTTCCCAAGAGCCACTTCACAATGTGAGAAGGCATCCTTTTGCAAATTGCAAGCATCAGAGGTGTAACAGGCCAAGGTTCAGACATCTCCGAGTTAACTGGGAATCCTTGAGCGATAAACCCTTCGCAAGCATCCAGATCGCCCTTAAGTAAAGCCATATGAAATGCATTTACCATTTTTGCGATACTTTTGCGACTCAGCTGACATACCAAAGGATTGTTATTTTCATTTCGTGATTTCAAGAGTTTAATCAACTTCAGGTTTCCAGTTCTGTAGGCGTAGGATAAGGGTGAAAGTCCATTCTCGTCAACTTCCATCTGAGCACCCAATTCCAAGAGCTCATTCACAGTATCTAGCTGCTCTGCTTCAATGGCTAGGTGTAATGGTGTTTTGCCGTTCCATGCAGCTTGATCAATTTTGCAGCCATGATCATGAAGAAAACGGATTGTGGACTGTTGCCCGCTTCTAGCTGCATAATGCATTGGCGTTTGAAGGTGATCATCTGTACAAATACTGTTAGTTCAAAATGTGCAGGCGCGGGTAAATAAATTAATGGCGTATGTAATTTGAATGAAACGCACCGACTGAATCAAGATTGTTGAGCCAATTCTCATCAAGATACATTTGCATACAGCCTGTAGAGCCATACTTTGCCGCTATATGAAATGCATTGCCTCGTGAGACAACCTCGTACCTCTGGCCCCATTTCGCTGCGAGGTTATGAAATGTTGAGTGCTGTGCGATCATCTGCAAGAGAGAAGTATTGTTCGCCTTAACTGCGATGAGTACGGTATTCCACCCATCCCAATCAGTGAGCCATGGGTTTGCTCCGTATTGAAGTAATATTTCCGCCGCTGTGATATTATCACGGTATAAACAAGATGATAGCGCAGATATTGACCGTGGGCCAGATGACATAGCATTAACATTAGCGCCTGCCTCAATGATCTGCTCAAGTTTCCAGAAACAGGACTGTGAATCGTTGTATCCGACAAAGTGAGTAATGGTATAGCCTCGTAATTGGCCTTGTAAGCGCTCATTTGGTTCATTGAGCCATTCAGGCTTCGTATATGACAGCAAATACCGAAAGAGATCCTCAGATATAGCTACTCCTGAAATGCAAGCTGCTTCCAAGGCAGAAACCTGGTCTACTCTTCGATGGACATCGACGCCATTTTGCAGTAACCGCCCGACTAGTTCACGGTCGTTATGGAGGATTGCAAAAGATAGAAGCCGAGTAATAGAGTGGTGCTGAGCGGTGATATCCCTGAATATTGTCTCTGATTCTAGCTTCAGGAGCATCCAAGAAAGGCATGCCCAATTATTTAGGAGTGGTAATGACTTCAACCGATTTAATGAATGTGAAGTGCTCAACTCCATCCGCTCTAATAAACCAGGCAGAAGTGATGAGACCCGGCCAAGTTCAGTCGTAAACAACACGAAAGACGAGACTCCGGTCTCTCTTTCAAAACAGCCCACCAAGCCTGTATCCATCATATGAGCGAGAACTCTTTGGGGCCACGTAACTATTCTTTTTGTCTTTACCAGATATTTCACGACCGATGAGCAGAAAAATCCCCACGTGCTAATCAATGTCTGGGTGATCTTTTCTGACTGTGACGTTTTGAAAGCTGGAAGCAATGTCTCTAATATCTGTGGTGGAGGTTTATCACCCTCTATAATAGTTTGTACCGAAAAGTACCGCGGGGGTGGTGGGCCACCTTCACGATGTTTGTGGCAAGGTGGAGGTTGATCATCCTCCATAATATCTCGTTCTAAAGAGGACTGAAAAGGTATTAAGCCGTCTTTGCGACGTTTGTAGCAATGCGGAAACGCTTCTATTAGCAATTTCGCACATTTCGCTGATGCCCTTGGATTGATATCGTGAAGTGGAGACCCAAGCTGATCGTCGAAGTCATCAAGCGGAATTCCGACGTTCAAAAGTTTATTCACAATCCCAAAAGACCCCAACCGTGCCGCTTGTCGGTACAAGGGCACATCGCTTTTCCAAAATGACTCCGTAGTGCAGTGCTCCAGTAGCAGCATGACAACTTCCTCGTCCTGCTTCGCCAGAGCGAGGCAGATCGCAGTTTGACCTGAACCAGAAATGATTTGAAGCGCCTCGTCCTTGTCTAAAGAAAGACTGAGGAGAAGGTTCAAAGCTCGTGTATCATGGCGCTGGATTGCCAAATGCCAGATAGTATCCCCACTGCCTGTTCTCGTTGTCGTCGAAACGTGGCGTTCTAAAAGGATCTTGAGAGACTGTCCCCCATCTAGTCTTGTTTCGCACAGATGGATTGGTTTCACGCCTTGAGGTGTAGTAGCGTCGGGGTTTAGTCCAATTTCCAGCAGTAACTGAAGGACGTCTGGGGAGCACGACTCACAAGCCAAATGAAGGGCTGTATATTTGTCGCCGTTAATGGCAAACCTCGCATTCTTCAAGGTCTCGGATTGATTTTCGTTCATTTTCTGTCCTAGGGCGATGACATCGTTGGTTCTAATCATTGAGGTGATAACATCATTGGCAAACTCGATTTGGATGTTCTCAGGTATCAGATTATTCAGACATAAGCCTATTTCCTGGGCAAATTGGGATATAATGGAGTAAAGACGCTTCAAAAGACTGCCATTTTCAGCGCCGAAACCTTCGAGACACCTCTGTAGGTTTGCAATAGCATAATTACCACGATTCTCGCCCCATTCTGACCTTAATCGCCGGTGCATTGCCGCTAGGTCTTTATCTTCAAGTATTAATCCAGCCTTGACGAGGTCGGGAATCAAGGTAAAATAATCGTATATTGACAAGCTTGTCAACTCTACGAGTGATTCCCGACAATCAGGCATTGAGCGGCACAGTGTTGCACTTGCTCCGGCAGCGAGAAGAAGGCGCGCCGTCTGAACTGGCACCGCAGGTTGCAATCTGTACCGTAAGTATTTCTGGTTCATCTTGACTGAATCGTGGGGGAAAAGCTCAAGTCCCACCAGAACACAGGTGAGCGGACTTCCAAAGCGGCTTTTGAGATTTACTCTGGCACCATGCCTCAGCAGGTAATCACAGAGGCTGGGCAAGCCAAGCGCGGATGCCATATGCAGGGGTGTAAAATCCGGTCGAATGATGGCATCTATGATTCTAGTGAAGACGGAAGAACTTTTTTCTCTGGCCCAGTTTGGGTCATACTTCGTTTCAACCTCAAGCGAGAATAAATATTGAAGAATCCATTGATGAAAGCAAGCTGACGTCGGGTCGTCGAAAAGTCTCTGGACAAGCTCCATCGTCGCCGCATCAACCTTCGTTTCGTTATCGCTGGGGTCGTCTTTAACTAGGTTACTAACAGAATCAACCCAATAAGTCGTACAATAGTCATAGAACGATTTCGTTTGCCTGCGACCCTCGATGTATTTGATTTGTTGCATGTTAGCATGAGGCTCCGTTTCGAACACGTCCAGCATCAGGTATTTTAAGCAGGTCTGAACGAGAACATTCTCAGCTCTCGAACGGGACACTCGATAAATGCTAAGAGTTGCGTGCGTACAATCAATGGATTGAAGGAACTCCTGGACAGTAAAATGAGAGAACTCGAGGCGCTCTCCATCAGCCGATTTTCGAACAAGACTGCTACACCATAACATGATCTCGTATTCATCCACCATGTCTTCTTCGGTAAGGGGTGTCGAATCATCTCTGATAGCGGAAGCTTCTCGAAGGTAGTCCACTTTCGAAAGGCCAGCACGGATCAATAATAGGGTCCTATGAACCAGCCTACGCACTTCTTCACCAGACTGGTGAGCCTTCATGAGAATGCGCTCATAGGTTGCTGGTAGCGTTGGTGGAAGCTTGGACAGCGCATTCCTCCTCTCACGATCTGTCGGAAGCTCGCCAATATAGTCTAGTTGACAAGCCACCCATCGAAACCTTGTCGCGAAGGTTAAATCTCCTCGGCGTATATCAGGACTTTCTACTTACATTCCCTTGGCGCCATGCACCAGTAGTTCCACAATCTCATCCTTTAAGTCGGGGTTCCGTATTCTGAGTCTTTTTGAACTGATGCGGTCTTCCAACTCGGTCAAAACATAACGCTGAATATCCTCAGTGTGGGCCGCTATCTCAATCTCGCTGAATCTTGGCTCCAACTGATGGCGAATATGAACAACGTCTCGACTAAGCAAAAGTACGGTCATTGAAGTATTGCACCTTTTAGATGACAGTTGTGATAGACTGCGAACGACTTCATCCGTGTCGCACTCATCAAGGCCATCAACAACCATAAAGACTTGATCAAACATAGTGATCATAATTATGAAAACTGTTAAAAGCCTCTTCAGTGAAGGCTCTGCCATCAGCGGCTTCTGTGAAACCAGTTCCTTGTGGTATTTCTCTAAGATCTGAAATGCTTCCTCACTCTGCCTAGCCAGCTGTGCAACTAGCGACGAGAATAAATTCCTTGCCGAGAGTGTATCCTTATCCCTATAAGTGCAGAAGAAATATGTCGTAGCTATTCTGTCGTTTGCTGAGCTGAGCTTTAGGCACTCATGGATAGCTAATCCGCAGAGGACTGATTTTCCGGCTCCTGGAATACCGGTGACCCATAGCCTCGACCCTGGTGTCGCTCTCCATTCTTTAAATTCACTCGACTCGGTGAACCATAAGCCAGTTAATGGATGGCGTAGATTGTGCACTATTTCTAATTCATACCAGGGATTGACAAATTTGGTGAAGAGATTCAAGACCGTTTCCCGCCTTTCGTCCAAGATGACCTTGGTTTCAATATCCAAGATCTGTTTTACAGTATTTTTAACGCTGTCTATCCGCTCGTTGGTTTCTTCCTGGCGAGAAAGGCATATTGCCAATCGACTATATGAAGTTGCACTCAATGCCACTGTGATCGTTTGCTTATGACGTTGGATCGTATGGATAATATCTTTTGTATCTTGTTTCGAAAACGGCCACTTGAGGCGGCTTCGAATCCTTGTGAAGGCCGAGGTGGAGGCTAGGTTTTCCGTGTCTCGCTTCAAGCCACTTTCAACCTGGTTCAAGATCGTTTGGCAATCATGGACATGGTGCCATCTTAAGTTCGGTGAGTCTTGTAGTGCCTCCTCACCGTCCTTCGTGATGATTTCGAGCTCCCGAGCTACCAAGGATAGCTCATGGAGGGTGACTGAAAACTGCTTCACTTCATCGAGGAGCTCGTTGGCCTCTTTGGGAGCATCCTGCGCATTCTTGATGTATTTTGCCATCCGCGAGAAAATAGCGGCAGCAAGTGTCACCAAACCTGCGACTGAACCTGATATCGAAAGAGGATCCATTATGAGAGTCACGACTGATATCGCCTCGAGATTTAATGAAAGACTGCCTTGGTAAGATAATCCCTAGTAATGCATCCTCTGAAAGGGAATGGAGGAAGTAACGACTGGGCAGGACGGATATCTATTTGAGACTAGGTTTTCTGTTTATTGCCTAGGATTATCCGTAAAAGTTGAATAATGGCAAAACCAATGTCGAGATTTATAGTGCTGAGTAGAGGCGGGGGGTTGGGAGTCGGAAGGGTGCAAGAGATGTTACCAATACAACCCTTATGCTAAGGCTGGTTAGGGGCTTAACCTACTTTGATCGAGAGCATAATGCTCGGCAAGATGAGAGAAAAGGCTTTGAACTGTCACAGCGTGCTCACAGCCTGCCTAAGCTAACTGTAAGACTGGGATAGGAGGGGTAAAGATCTTCATATTGATACCACACTTTCGGGGCTATGTCCAGGCCTAGGGTGTCGGTCTCTTGGAATCTAGAGCGAATAGGCAGACTCCGATCTTATAATTGTAAGGTTGATGTACCGGCACACTTCTCGCAAACTTGATAAAATAATCTTCTACCTCACGAACTAGACGCTAATTTGCCTTGTAAGGCGTCCTCGGGCGCCGTTGACTGCATATTTCCCCCACATCGAGTAGTGTTGCAATGGCACCCCATAGAGCAGCCCTTTAGTGTCATTTGTCGGGGGCCGGTTTGCCGAGGGGCTAAGCATTTATTGATGCATAAACAATGACTAACTACTATACATGCGTTTAAGGATGATGATTGAGCTCCATTCAAGTGCCGCTGCTCGTCATTATCAGATAAGCAAGCATCGAAAAGGATAGGTATCTTTAGATATGGGAAATGTGTAATAACTGCTTGACTAGCTCACATTGCCATAGAGGATTAGCATCATTCATTTGCATTTGTAGATTAATTTACCTACGTACATCAGTCGCTGTAAGAACCACTCGTGACGTCATAAGTTGTGCTGAATTGTAAATGTGGGCGCGGCTGCAGTTGAATGAGTTTGAGTACGATGGTGAGACGATCCTGGTCATCTATCACCCCGCAAACCTGCTAGTACCCACAGCGGGCTCGCCAAGGGTCTGCCCAGGGTCTAGATCTATCCGAGACAGACACTAACATTCAGTGAGTTAGGTCCCTCTACCCACTGCCATGGTATCGGATGTGATCCCATCGTTATTATTCGGTCGCGCCGCCTCTCTTTACACAGCTTCATGGCTTAACCACCTCGTTTCACAGCCGGCTGCTTTCTATGTAGCCTCGGAACAGAGCTTAAGTTGACCCGTAGGCCAGGAACATCCCGAATGAACCATTGAACGCACCCAGCGAACCAGCCCCAGGGATTGGGTCCCAGGCCAAGTCGAACTCTGGATCACGATAATCTCGTTACGATAACATCGAGAGTTGACGATCCAACTTGGACCCCTGAACGGCCCGCATGGTGTGTTTCCCAATTCATACCAGTAGGGATTAGCTAAGACAAGCCTATTTCAATCAAATGATTGGACAAGAACGCGAAGGGCACAGATTTCTTTAGACCAAATCTATGCTCTTCGGCATATTGATGATTCTTAAGAATTGCCTCCTCACAGTGTTGACAAGCCGCACACCACGCGAAACTACCAGCCATAAGCATCGCCGATGTCCCGAACGGCCGCCACCCAGAGCACCCACGAGCGACCTAGCTTTATGTGCACGATAGCCAGGAGGACTAGAACGCGTCCGGGCCTCTCTTGCGACCGCTTCCCCCCTTTCCTTCCAACTTGTACGATCGCTAGTAGTGTTCAGATTCTTAGTAGAGTAAGTTAGAACGCTGAAGCTCCAACATTTCCGCTCGAGTTCTTCGAACATCCCATATCCTCCGACCCATGCTACCTACCCCGCATTAGACACCGATTAACCAATCCTCAATCCCACACGATCAAATAGCGCGATACACGTCCTATCTAATCGAAGGTAATTATTATATCGCTGTGATGCCATTCTACCTCACCATTAGCGCTATAAATGATAAGAAACGCCCTCGTGAAGTGGTACAAGTTTGTAGTTATATGTTTATCAATTCTGACCTGTTCGAAATCGCGAGCATAGGCGTTGATGATGTTATTCATTGACTAAGCAGGGACATAGGAGTGAAAAACAAGTGACTGGATTTAATAGCACAGACGGCACACCCAGGTTGGGGCCTGCGAGCCTACGCTGTAAACGCTGCTCGTATGGGACTCACATCGGAGAACTTGCTCCTCTGCAGCCTTTCGATCATCTGCGATGCCTGCGAGGCATTACAACCCCAGATCGTCTGAGGTCACGCTCATATCTAATACCACTACAGCTGAACAGCGAGCTGCATAACCGTGTAGGTATGAAGGCAGCCAAGTGTAGAACTTTGTGCTTACCTAGTAGAGACGACGGTCTATTGGACTTCTCTTTTCATTATCGTTATGCTATTCCTGTTAAAAACTGCTTTCGAGTCCTTCCTATACTTATCTGTAATATTGCACTAATGTTGGGAATAAGCTATAACTTCACAATATCACCAGTTTCACTCAAACACGAGAGCGCGACGATGGGACACATTTAGTATAGAGAATTGACTCCGGGGGCCCAATTATGCGATACGGTACTTGAGTGCGCCATCCCATTGCCAGCGGTTACCCATGGGCGGATGCTCGCGTGAGAGCATCAACAGAGGGAGCTTGTCAATACACTCAGGAGGCTTAATAGCACGATCGATGGAGCTTTCCAATACGTGGAGGTACATCGTGAGTCCAGTGACGCCGTTGTGTGGCTTGTCAACACGTTAAGGTTCGACAGTGGAAACACCAACATGCTGCAATGAGCGCCTATATACTGTGTAATTGAGCAACAAGATTGAAAGCAAGACTTGCGGTTTTCTGTATTTGTATGAAGTGGTCTGGTGATCTTGATTTAACATCCACGGTATCAATAACATGGACCCTTAAAAGGCAGTAGGATTTGACACATTAGGATTGTTGATTTGGCTACGAAAGCTATCATCTCACTGATCTTCATCATCAGATATAGTGCTCGTACCTCCCCCCTCAGCTTCACTGATAACTTGGGTCTTTACCACATGACCTTCAGGGGTGGTGTAGATATAGGCCATGATCTCTAGACCCGGGAACGGTGCATACTTGTAACCGAGCTCAAACTCTGCCTTCCCGTCGAGAGTCACACTTCGATTATGCCCAGTAAATGTCATGTCTGCACTATAATACCCAACAGCTTTCTGGCTATGTTCATTGCCGTCGTTGTCGAGTGACACGTCGTACAAGGTCCCATCTTGCCCTAGAATGCGATTCGTGTGTGTTTTGCCGGAGTAGTTGTTGATGGAGTAGAGGATGTTGTGTTGGATGTTATAGTCCAACGAGTTCCGTTTGGTATTCGTCGCTGATGACGCCGCGCTCGCTGTAGTTGTGCTTCCTCCTAGATCCCCGGTAACATTACCCACCACATCTCCTATGCCTTGTCCCAGCATCGCGACGATGGGGTTTAGATCGATGACGTTCAGGACATCGCCGACCATTTGGACTACATTTCCAAGGCGCGCCTCTAGTAGCACCTTGGCGCTTACATCCTGGATGGTCAACCGCACCCGATTGATGCTTGCGTCTACCCCCGCTGTGAAATGGAGGAGATTGAGCACTTTTGCATCGAGGTTAATCTTGGCAGTGATGTTGTCCACCTCTATATCGATCTCGCCAACCGACACAGTTGCGTTGAGAAACACATCAGGTTCCACCGGCAGATCAACACCTGGAGTATCAGCTGTTTCGTAGTTGGTTGATTCTGGATCTCCACGTTTGTGTAGTTCGTATCCAAAGTATCCATTGCCATTCTGGGCTACGATTGTCGAAGTATAGAAAAGAAGGAGGCTAACGAGAATTTTGGCGATGAATAACCTCATTTTGGGAGAAGAGAAATAAGCAATGAAGAAGTAGGAAAACATGGATGAACGGAAGATGGCGAGGCAAAAGGATGCGAAAGCACCTTGAGAGCGACTTCCGGCTATCTGGGAGCACCTACTTCACCATATAACATGAAGGGATATAATCGAAGGAGAACTACCCTATCGTTTGTGCAAAGCCCCGCCGGGAACATTGCTCTGGCGCATGCTGCCATTGGCGGGAGGGCGATATGAAATTGTGGGTTGGATTATAGGTATGACCGCATCTGGGGAAATTGCATGTCGGTTTCGGCATTAATCAAGATTTCATCTTGATTCCGCATGAACTTGACAGGAAGTCAACCCCATGTCAACTGGGCTGGGCGCTGCAATCGTTACAGATACATGGGGCGATACAAGGGTGGGATCTTCGCGAACCATGAAATCAGCCTAGGCTTTCACCTACTTGTCCTATAGCTATCGGACTAAGAACGTAATGAGCGCGACGGTGTTACCTACACCATTGGACCAAAACCTTGAAAAAATCAAGGTCGTTATGTGAATTTATGCATTATAAATGAGGAGCGGTCAACAAAATCAGTCGAGTCGCTTCGCTACTCTTCCCCCATGGGTTTTGTTAAATGAGTGTCCTTTCCTAAAACCATACTAGTAAGAGGTGCGTTAATCTCACAAGACAATACACCTCGTCTACTCGTTTCTTTCATGAGGATGCACTCTCCCTCGGTTGCTTCGTGGCTCTGTGGCTTCATGTTGCTAACCTTGGGTCGAGCCCAATCAATCCCATCGACATCGGAAAGTGGTCAGCTAGTTTCGGCAACAGATTCAACAGCCACTCAGAGCTCTCCAACTGTCTCGCCTACAGGTGAATCAGAAACCTCGTCATCGGCAACAACAACACGTACAAGCCAAGGTGATAGCACTACGACAAGCTCAGGACCAAGCTCTTCCAGCACATCCCCTCCGGACGTCTACCTCAATGTCCCAGAGCTCCACGTGGGGAAGATCGAGCTCGATGTTGATGATCTCAACGCGGAGTTAACTCTCGCGGCTCAGATCGCGTCACTCGTCGAGATCAACGCCGGTGTACAAGTCGGCATCTCGAAGGTGAACATCACGATTGCCGAAGTCGACGCAGAACTGGAATTGATCGTTCGCCTGGGGAATCTCGTGGAAATTGTAAACCGCACCTTGACAACACTCAACCTCAACCCGCTCCTCATCAACGTGATTAACGAGGTGACGGACCTCGTAGACACCGTAGTGGGCGCCGTCGACGGGCTCCTCGGCTCTATTGTGAATGGTGATTCGACCATCAACTTCATCATCGACAACTTAGGAAACATCGTACAGGACGTGGTAGGGAGCGCGGGTCAATCGCTGAGCAGTATCGTGGGCAATTACGAGCAGAATATGACCTACACGGGCGCACAAGAGATCTTAGACGGTGGATTAATTCAAAAGACCTACTCTTATTCCCCTCTGAATGCACTTGTTAATATCGTGTTTAATAGTCTGGGTCAGGTAGTACAGGCGGTGGTGGTGCAGAGGAATGGGTCCGGAGGCACCTCAATTAGATGATCGACGGCCACCCCGAAGTCCACAGCTGCGATACGAAGATAGGAAAATTCATGTTCTATATGACAATGGGTCAAATTGTGGAACCATAGTCCAAAAGACATCGTGATTCAATGGTAACGGCGTGAAAGTCTAATTGCCTTTGTTTATACAACCTTGCAAATGCCTGAGAATATGTGCTTCCCATTGTGCAGTGAAGTTCTCGGGACGCTTCTCATAGTAAATCATATAGTCCTATTGCCTCAACGGGTACAAGTACTTGGGGTGGATGGGATGATCAACGAGCGAGACAATGTGACCCAGACCCAGCCCCCCCAACATGCATGCGATACAGGGAAGCACAAGTGTCCGGATGAACCCAATTGCGCCGTCAATGAGGATGCCATGGCCAGGCACCGGTTATGGCCCACCCATACTGCAGTTGAGCGGTCATTCGCGGAAAGGGGGGTCGAGCATGCCCTCCACGAGGGCCTTAAAAGTATGAACGGCGGTAATCCTGCGGCTTGTGAATTTGCCCTATCCTTGCATATCTGGCGCAACGACGCGCATTCTAAGTAATTAAAGCGAAAGTCTATAGCACGTGTTTCTACGGTAGTTCGATAAAGGATCGGCCGTGTATGAAGATGACGAGGGCATCGAGGACGGACCGGCGGCAAAATAGTTGAGGGCTTTTGTGCCCTCCGGGTATTAGACGCTATAGTTGGTAATTAAGGGTGGCTAATTTTGAAGCATCAAAAAATGCTCGATTCTGTGTATTATAATGGATGTTTTCTTTCTCATATTCGTGGTTCTCCTTCACCCAGTAGTTCCACGGTGGATGAATGGCCGAATTCTTGAAGATCAAAAGGATGGATGTGCCAAAGATAGCTCAGATCCCTCTAACATATATGGCAAGAAGGATTTACACCTGGAAGGCGATGTCAAGATCTAGCTGAGTCTCTTCTCGCATTTTGATCCCCAAACTGTTGAATATGCAACTCATAATAGTTCTTCTAAAAAGTTATCGCCCATTCTTCTTGGGCTATGAGGTCTAACATGTCTGTCAGCACTACTAAGATAAATGACGAAACGCAAAAGCATAATCGAATACTATGCGATGAGGCACGCTAACCATATCACAGCCTACATGAAGACGTGGTACCGCACCATGTAGGCTATATCAAAGCCGCCAGGTATTTAGACGGGCGTCAAGACAAACAAAAAAACGACATAGGGCGACTTTCTACAGTAAACGTATGGATGGGGCAAATATAATGCAAAGTTATTCTTAGCTACGGTAGGAAGGTAGACATAGGCAGCTTTAGGGTGACTATTATTCGAGTGGTCAGACTGTCGCGGACACGAATAGCGGCGTAGCATGGGGTAATGATTAATATCTTTTGCATATACAATCTGACACTCAATGTTGCAACCATGACTGAATCCAGGCATTGAGCTGCTCATCCTCTGTTAGCCCCCAAGGCGCAGTGTCGTATTCAGCGACTAGCTCACGATGTGTAGTGATGGTCTTAGATTGATATGCGGAAAATATTACATGGTATCTCCTGCACTGCCCCTCAAAGCCGCAAGACCATCAAAATAGTTACTTGAACTTATTAAGACTAGAGTAAGTTTTCAAGGGAGCATCAGAAAAGTCAAGGCAAATCCCGATCACAGCCTACCTAGAACTTCCAGGTTTTAGAGGCGGGCCGGACCGTAAGCCACCGAAACAGAGTAACAAGCTGAGAAGCTCGGTTTAGATAAGCTCTAACTAGCTAGATACGAAACTGGAGGCACGATCTTATGTTGCTCGTTTTTTTATGCCACGAGTATTGTCTCTTGCGTTTCGCGTAGCAGGTGGCTGCTGGATCGAAGTTTTTGTCTGCTATGAAGAAGTATCCCACACGGAGACGACAACACGATTAGTCCAGTATTGACGGAGTCTAGAGCAACAAATTGCGAAGATATTAGCGTGCGCAAGAACAAGTGTAATAACTTCACTCAGGTGGGGTCTCAAAATTGTCACACCTACCTAGGTAGTTCAAGAGATATGGTTTACAGATAACAATAAGGTTAATATTAGAGAACAATTTGTGTAGTCAGTCAGGAGATAATAGTACTGACAACGTACAGATGTGATAGAGTGTCTTCTCAAGTACCGCAGCTTTATCGTTCAGCCTGCATCGAGGTGCATGGTTTTGACTCAATCGAATCCTTTTATAATCGCGGGGTGTATTTGTTCGAACCCCGCACGGGGTAGGTATTAGGTATTGGACGGTACTGTCCAAGGAAGAACTCACCGGGATCTCTACTTCACGTCGCCTGCGTAGACAGCCAGTTACGATTGCATGCCACCGGCCTACAACATATTGACGGCAAGTTCCGCAATATAGGTAGGTCCATAAAGCTGCAAGCGGCACCCACCGAAATATATTGGCTGTTTCAGATATCTGTTGTGGAATGGTTATAATGGGGGCCATTACTAATTTTGTAGCGGCTACAAGGAATCTTTAATCCCGTCTGCCTAGATATGAGTTTATTGACTCCTTATTGTTATGTAGGGTCGTAGCCAAGACGGAGCCTCACTTCATACAACATTCTTTCGGCATGGAGCGGCGGCGAGGCCTCATGTAATAGGAGGTGTCATACAGCAGCCCCATAGTTGTATTCTCGTTGCCCGGCAATTCCGTAATCACACAGGTGGAGGCATGCCTTTTGTATCTGTTCCCAAGCCGGCGTGAGATCAACTAAACCCGCTCAAGTGGGCAAAAAAGCTAAGATGAAGCCCATGCCATAGTAGTAAATATAAAGAACCCTGTGCTCTCGTAGCTAATCACTCCATGCTTTTTCTTCCATCATATGACTGTGAAACTATCTACCTGCTAAGAGTATTTGTGTTTTCCCTTACTACACTCCGCCTCCGTAATCAATATGTTCGACTGGCCTTGGCCCGAGTCTGTCTTGAATGCCCCCGCACACATCTCGCCAAATGGCACGTACAACTTTGATATACATCCTCCGTACAACAATGAAGCCTACGCCCTTATTGCTCTATGCGTTACCCTCACTCTGTTAGGTGTGGTAGTGCGCGCATTCTCGCGTCTATGCGTCACAAAAGAAGCTTACTTGGAAGACTGTATGTGGTTAAGATACGTTGTCCTCGACATATACCACGGTATCATTAACTGAATAACGCCTCCTTTAAGACCTAGCGCTCTTTGCTCTCGTGTGTACCATAATCCCTAGTCCACTTCTAAATCTCGATCTATCTCACCTTACTGATGATCACTTACATAGATCCCTTACTTTATGTTCATATGGTCCATTATAATGTACATTCGAGGCGGTGGCCTTTTTGTTCATCAATGGAGTATTAGGATTAGAAGTATGCTTGATCTTGGAGTAGTAAGTCCTATCACCTTTCATGATGTCACTATCGAAGAACGTGAGCTCTGTACCTTATCACTTCTCACACTACTCAACAGTACATATTCGTATTCTGTATTTGCGACCCTATCTACGCAATCTTCGCAAAATCTGCTATCTTATTAGAATGGAAGCGCATTTTTGTGCCACACGGTATCCGCAATCGGTTTTACTGGGCGTCCTGGTTCCTAATATGGTTCAACTTCTTGGCTTATTTCATTGGCACATTGTTCTGGCTTTTCGCTAACAGGCCTGTTGCAAAAAGTTGGGACATATTGCTCTCTGGCTCATCCCTCTTCAACCGAAAAGCTATCGACGAAGTGGCATCAGGAATCAATGTCTTTGTCGACATCTCCACATTTCTGCTGCCGCAACCTGTTATCTGGTCTCTAAAATTGACGAGGGAACGCAAGGTTGGGATTTCACTTATGTTCTCGCTTGGTCTACTGTTCGTGTCTTTCCCGTCTCCTTTTTCAGAATTATATTTAGACACTCTAACTAAGCAATATGTACATCTTCTAGATCGGTTGGCACCGCTGCCGGCCGTCTTTATGCAACTGTAAAGACTGAGTACCCGTGGCCGACTATTGGGGACACCTCATACACTGTATCATACACATGGTTGTGGTTTCTTGCAGAGCTGACGACTGTTAATCTCGTCTTGGCTGCACCATCACTACCTCGTGTTTTTTCCAGCCTTTCCCGTTGGATTCAGACAAAAGTGCTATTTTGGGCAAGCATTTTGCCCTCTAGGAGTCATACTACCATCTCCAAACCGTGGTCTCGGACGTTTGGGAGTGCTCCTAGCGATTGCTTGCGCGATCCTGGGAATGAATTCGGTTTACCCATAAACCTAACTGATCTAGGGGCCATGCAGGGTTTGCATGGTAACAGATGGACAGTTTCACAGTTGAATACTGTACTGAGGACCATTGAGCTATACCAACGGGAGGAAACTGTGTCTAGTATATCACTGGATCGTGTTCATCAACGCCAAAATCTATGGATGGATATTGTTTAAGAAATGGGCACGTGCTTCAGATACGTGTCCACTAGGATTAAACCTCCATAAAAATATCAAATCAAAACGATCGACGGATGCTAGGCACAGCAACAAGGAGGATAACCATTAGCTTCGCCTGGTAACTACGAAGTATACTAATATCGATACAAATTGCGATTCTTTTTAACCCTAAGAAGGCACTGAGCTCGGATTTAGGACGCAACTTTAGGTTCTGACAATACGAAGTACCACAGCAAAAACGACGGAACTGGATATCTTTTACATATTTATATTTTCGTTTTCTTATTCTACTCTGTCTAGGCCGAAGCCCAGTTTTTTTCGTATCTCCAACCCGAGTTAAACTAATCATCTCTGGGATGACTCTATGTAGGCTATTGACATGGTGTCTCCAAGCTAACCCCTCTCTTGAGTACTACCTAGAAGCCACTTAATAGCTAAACGACAGTTGCCATCTCAAGGCACTTCTCGACCCTGTAATCTTTCAGCTTAGCAAGTTTCCGAAATTTCTCCACGTTTAGTGAATGCCTTAGTATACTTGTAAAAATGGCGATGGAGCTGCTATACAGTGTGATAAAAACCATTAATCTTTTGAAATTAAGATAGAATACCTAGCACTGTGGGGTATATGAGACTTTCTTAGAGGCATTTCAAAGCCTTGGTGCCGCTCCGTGAAGCGTTTTCGTCCATAAATCTTGCATATTATCAGCTTTTCCTGGCAAGGGAGCAATAGTACACAACCATCGCCGAAGGCACCATGCCGCATCTAGACCGTTTTGATGAGGCGGGTGTGAAGAAGACGATAGAGAGGATCTGTCGTTAGATGTAAAAGTTAGTGTAGAGCAAACGTTTGTCCTTAAGGTTGTAATGGTTCTTCTAGTGCAGGAAGACGACAAGATCTCGCGCGTAGACCGCAATACATTCGAGCTAACACCAAAATCAACTTTACCGTGATAGTCAGCGATCTTTAAAAGGCAGAACAAAGCTAAGATAGGGAATAGGCTCATAGGATGTCGTGCTATATGGTTGGCTTTTTGTACTCGAAGCATGTCTGTTTGCCCATTTGCCGGTTTCTTAGCATGAAGTGCGAATGGTGAAAGGGGTTGGGAGGTGGAAATTTGGGACGCCCTGATCGAGAAGTGAGCGTCCCCGAAGATAAAACACTATGTTTATTCGCCACAGCAGTAGATCAATCGGTGATAGAGTATACCTGCTCAGAAAGAGACAGAAACAGAAGAGTGAGCTCATCCTTCCTCTGCCTGCATTTTGACTTCCAGTGCCTTCCCGACGATGGCTTCTAAGGTTCGTAACAGATACTTAGGGAGTCCTTGTTTGCGCTGCAAGGGATCTGGTTTCTGGCACCTTTCAATTACGTTGCGCAATAGGAACATCAATTATGAGCGAGATAAATGCCCTCAGGAGTGAGATGTCTGCAGCACGCGAACCTTTCCTCCTACAACAATAATTATATACTCGTTTTTTTTAGCTTGCTTACCGCCTTCAGCATTACGACACCATCACTTCGTTCGTTGCCGGATACAGGTGTAATACATCGTGTGGGTAAAAATGAAATTGGCGCTCTCAGAAAGATTTCTCTCAACGACTTCATCTGTCCAGCGCGTGTTGACGAACAGGGACCTGATGCAAGCTATCCACATCATCTGACGATAGTTGAAGCCCTAATTCTTCGTACGACGTGTCAGCGTGTTAGGGTTTGCAACTATGGAGGTACGATATGACGATCATCATCGTACAGGACATTTGTCAAGACTTTTGCTCCTACGGTCTACAGCATCATATAGACATTTCTTGTTTAGTCCATATGGCTTCGTAACATCTTGAAACCTGGCGATCAAGGCTTAGATGAGGCAAATTCCTGGCGATAGTCAAGTGCGTCACTACAAGCTCTTCACTCGGAGAAGTAATGATTTGAAGCACAGAGCAGGCATTCTGCTATTACGTAGTCTTCCGTCTAATGGTACCAGAGCTTCAGTCATATGACTGTGTCTGTCGTGATCAGCATGCTTCCGATGTAGCCGAAGTACGACTTGATGGTCCCTTTAGGTCACTAGTCCACCTGAACAATGGGTTCGAGCACGTACGCGCTGCAACGCACAAGATCGGGTCAACCAGTCGACTCATGCACGATATTTCTCGATAAATTCTATAGAAGGAGATGGAGGACTTCATCATGCTCGAATCTGTGGAAGGATAATGCATCACTGGGGGGATAGGACCCTAACCATCATGTGTTCCCAAGCTCTGAGCACTGAAGGGCTTTGCACGCCTCCCACGACGACCCACTGAGGGGAGTCCAGAATAGTCGATTAGGGAGTGGGAATCGAATGTGGCCAGTATCGAGCTTATCATGAATGCAGGACATTTTACAGGGCGCATCAAAGCGAGTGTCATGTGAGAAAGAGTGCGTTATCATGACGGCAGGCCGAGGTCAGTTCAGCTCATTACGTTACAATCAAGATCAACAGAAATTGGCATACCGCAGTTGAGTATTGCGCCTGGAGGTTGGCAATTCCCCATCTAGATTGAACCGATTCAGCAGAATACTCGCGTCATGATCCTATAACTAATATTCAGGGAGTCGAGGATTGGAAAAGAAATCAATCATGAATCTCTAGTATGTCGAAGCGCTTTATAAGGAACGACATACAGCTGCGGTGCTGGCGATAGAGGCTGCTCATTTTAGTAGAGAAAGTTGAAGTGTCTGAGGAAAGTGGCAATTAGCGGCAACTTGCTCTTTCAGAGCATTGCAAATGAGAGCTAGAAGAGACGGAGGGCATCAAGACTCTATGACCTCGGTGGTGACTAACATGGACACTACCACAAGGCATAAAGAGATAGGTGCCTACTCAAAGCAGAGGCACCGTTCACCGTGCCTTCCAAACGTAACCCTTCGGAGATGATGCCCGCTAAGTCTACAGCTGGCCGCCCTCCTCGGCCAACTCGTTCTTCTCCTCTGCTTCTTCTTATAGTCAGACCATCATCCCATTACAGATACATTTGCAACACATGCGTTAAGCCCGCTCAAGTTTACTAGAGTCACACCCCTCCCAGAAATTATCCGTTGCCGCACATACGCTCAACCGCATTTGGTCCATATGATCGTCTGAGACCCGTCAATCTTCTAACGGTCTGTTCCTAGTGCCTCTCGCTCATTCGTATTCATCGCAGCCGTAATGGCGAGTTCTTCTACTACGCTCGACAACACAGCGCCATCGGACCTCAGACGAGGCACTGGGATAGTAATTCCCTTTGTACTACCAACAGGCAATTACCGAGATTTCTTTGATGCAGTTGACCCAATGTCTGGACAGATGGGCGGGTAGGATAAATCTTGTTGGCCCCGATGGTGATGCGCAATATACTGAAAAGCACGACTAATGGTTGGCTGAAAGATATTTAGGGAAATATCACCGTCAAACGGTTGCCCTCTTCACGGGGTCTAGACTTCGTATCACGGGTGGTCGTAGAGCGAGCTGGGTCCTCGTCCATGGCAGACAGGCCGGTAGACCTGTCTACGTGTGTGCCCCACTCGAGCAAAAAGGCCCCTTTGGCGGAGAAGGCACACCATCGCACCACCGAGCCCAGCTGCGCGCCATGATCGCGGCCCTCCGGTTTCGACGTTGGGACAACGACGGCTTCACACATATCGTAATTTGCACCAAAGACAGCAGATCCACTGGATACATGGCGAATTTCCTCGCGAACTGGTGCCGATCTGGGTGGATGAATACAAATGGAGAGCCTGTTGCGAATGCGGACATGTGGCAAGCATTGTTGGGTGAAGTAGAAAGATGGCAGCAGAAAGGGGTTACGATTCAAATCCTGCCAATGGTGCAATGGCGCGATTCACCCGCAGATGGACTGGCTGATAATCAAGCGGCCTTGGAGACGACTCTCGTTTCGTGGACAGATCCATGAAGAGTTCTAACGAGTGGGGGAAGTTGGGTAGATTTTGTTAATTGCTCGGAATATGCTGGTAGCAAGGTAGACGCATAGGCTGCATTTCTTGAGCGGGTAGATGCTTAGGTATGATATGCCACTTAGGCCAGGCTTAGCTCAGCTCAGCTGAGCTCACAGAGAGATGACCGCCTTCGGCATCTGTGTATCAATATAATCTGTGTTGAGGCCGTGACGCCCATTCTATTTGCATCTGTTCCTCGAGGCCATATAGACTAGCCAGCGTTCATCCATGTCCGCTCGACGTACTCCATATATACTTAGGTACTACTTAGATACATATATACCTAACATATATATACCTATATATATATTGATGCGATGGATGATGGGAATATGCATCTAAAGGGTCTTTTCAGTCAGCTAAGCGTGTCCATCAGTGCTTAGGTAATCCAATCCATTAGACGCGGTAGGAATATCATGGGTCTGAGACGTCTCAATATCCATCCCCGGGCACATCTGTCTTCATCTCTATTTTTGACAATCTTGCGTATCAAAATGCCTCCACCCTTATTCGCAGTAGAACCTAAGAGCTCCACAGGGCCAAAGGCCAACGTGAACTTACTGCCCTGTCGGATCCATCATGACGGCGACGTAAACCCGTCTACGACGTTTTGGAATCCCGCCAAGACTTCAGGTGAGCGAGATCCTTTTCACAAAAGTGCCAAACGCGGAACCCAAACGAAGCTTACACGCATGTACACTAGATGATTTGCAGACGGCCTATATGAGAGGCAGGAAGCTCCACGGGAAAGCCGTGAAGCTGCCAGAGGGATACCATGGGGTCGTCGTCGAGAAGACGGAGGCGAAGCCCCAGTCCTCAAGCAGAGAACAGGAGTCGATAGATGAGGATGTCGAGATCGTTGAAACCCCGGAAGAGCAGCTTGCCGTCGGCACCATGAGAGGCAAGGCGGCGTTTGAGGAGGTGATGATCTGGGGCCACGAGTCGACGAGCGATTCCGGCACGGACCCCTTTGTGCGAGGCATGGAGGAATGGATCGCCTTTGCCGAACAGGTTTGCCACCTTGCTGCAATCTTGGGGAAATTGAAGAGAAGATGGCTGACGATATTCTAGATACATTCACCGGGGACAGAATCTGAGTCCTCGCAATTGTAGAGCAATTGGTTGCACGGGATTGAATCACTCCAGCATTTGGGCATTTCGGGATTCGGGTGTATGGGCGTTGAAGCGATATACACATATGACATGGCGTTAGATCTACAAATCTAGCATCTGATACCGGCTTTGTACTGGACCGTAAGACATTGTTATTTTGACTACATTTCTCGGTTCTGATGACTTTACCTATGATGGACCTGACAAGTGCTGGTGATGCCGTACCTTAGGTAACTGGTTGCCGTGGTTGGGGCGCTATCAGCCCTGTAAACTGCCCCTCTAATCACTCGCAAAACCACGCCCGACCTAACGAGTTAATAAGAGCCCCCTAGACCTGCCTACAAGAAGTCCTACCTTAGGTGCCTTCTAGCTCCTCCAATTAGGTACCTAGGTATCGTAGCTTAAGGGAGAACTTCCCTTTTCACTGCATATAATAGGTGCCCACTTAGGTAAGCACCTACTCGAAATCACCTGGGTAAGGGGCGCCTCATGGCGTGTGTAGGTTCACGCTTATCAGCGGTTATCTACCCGCGACCATCCATGGTAATCATCGACGATACTAAATTCCCCATCGCATCACATCTCATCGCAACCAGGTTTCATCAAAATCACCACTGCATCGTGGCAATTCCATCATGAGTCCCAGCGCCCTCAATGGTGAGGTCGCCGTTGGGCCAGAAGGGCCGCGACAGAAAAGCAAGGCCACCATCGACACGCTGCGAGTGGGATGCATCGCCATGGTCGAGAAGAACGGCCAGGCCCGTCGCGCCGAGATCCTGAGCATCAAAGACACCAAGAGCGGCCGCCAGTTCTACTGCAACTTTGACAACTTCAACAAGCGTCTCGACGAATGGGTCCCCGCCAAGCGCATCGACTTCGACCACGATGTCGAGTGGCCCAACCCCGACAAGGACAAGCAGAAGGACGGCAAGGGCAAGAATACCACCGTCTCCAAGAAGAAGGCTCCGCCCAGCAAGGCGCAGAAGCGGCCCGGGAAGAGGGAGCAGTCCGTCGTGTCAGAGACCGTCACTCCTCGCCCGTGGCCCGAGCCCTCCGAGACCCAACCACCCTCCAAAGCGCCCTCGACGCCGATAGATCTCGAACAGAAGTCTACGGGGACACCCGCTATCGAGGCCGATGAGATGGATGTCGACGAAGACGAGCAGGCCCCCGAAGTCAAGAAAGAGGTCGAGTTTAGCAGAGAGGCTGAGATCGAGAAGCTGAGGACAGGTGGATCCATGACACAGAACCCTACCGAACTCGCTCGAATACGAAACATATCCAAGGTACAGTTCGGCGAGTACGATCTATTCCCGTGGTACTTCTCTCCGTATCCAGAGTCCTTTACCCAAGAGGATGTCATTTTCATATGTGAGTTCTGTTTGAGCTACTATGGCGACAAGAAGTCTTTCACGAGGCACCGCCAGAAGTGTACCTTGCAGCACCCGCCTGGAAACGAGATCTACCGTGACGACTACGTTTCGTTCTTTGAGATCGACGGTCGCCGGCAGCGTACCTGGTGCCGAAACCTGTGTCTGATTTCCAAGATGTTTCTTGACCACAAGACACTCTACTACGACGTCGACCCCTTCTTATTCTACGTGATGACGCAGAAGACGGAGAAAGGTCATCATCTCGTGGGCTACTTCTCCAAAGAGAAGGAGAGTGCCGACGGATACAACGTCGCATGTATTCTGACCCTGCCTCAATACCAGCGAAAGGGCTTTGGTCGTTTGCTCATTCAGTTTTCCTACGAACTCTCCAAGATTGAAGGCAAACTTGGATCTCCCGAGAAACCTCTATCAGATCTGGGGCTTCTCAGTTACCGACAGTACTGGTCGGAAAACATCATAGATCTACTGCTAGAGTTGAACGACCGCGACGAGAAATCAAGTATCGAAAGCATCTCTACCTCGCTGGCCATGACTACACAGGACGTCGAACACACGCTTCAAGCGCTGAAGATGCAGGTGTATCACAAGGGAGAGCACAAGCTCGTGTTACCGGAGTCGATGATCCAGCAGCGGGAAAAGGCGAAGTCGAAGAAGAAGCGGTACATATCGCCGGAGAATATCCAATGGAAGCCGCCCGTCTTCACTGCCTCCAGTAGGACATGGGGTTGGTAGTCAAGTCATCTTTGTATTGCATTTTGACTGGCATGGCGTTTATCGTTCGGCTGCATTGTACAATAGGAAAAGCGAGCGACGATCATGCTGCAATTTAGATACCCAATACTTGTTTAACTTTTATCATGCTCGATGAAACCCCTCGAACTGTATGTAACGCAATAAAGTAGCGTGAACACATGTAGAGCATACCTTCGATCATCGCTTCGATCATCACTTCGCTTGATCCGCATCATCTAATCTCCCAGTATCCCTATCCGTTTCCCAACCTTCCGGCCCTTCATCCAACATCCGTCGTATTACACGCCCTAATCTCTCCACCCCATCAACAAGATCCTCTTCATCTTCCCACGCAAAGCATAACCTAATAGCGTGCTCAAAGCTCATACTCTCATCGCCATATACATCAAACAGCTCTCCGTTGCCAATCATTAGGTCTTCCACACGGCAGCGATCAGCGATAACTCGCGCCTTAGGCCATGCCTTCCTATCTGGTCCTGTCCGCGGGAGGCTCATCCAGACGAAATACCCGCCGTATATCCCTTCATGTTCGGCAAGACTCATCTCAGTAACACTCAGACCAAGTGGTACCAAGGTAGCTCGAATAGCGCGCATTAAAATCACGTAGCGCCGCGAATACGACGGGAGGAGGACGTGGCGGATATGTCTATCCAGTTCACACGCTTCTCCCTCCTCTCCTCCGCCTACCCCCTCTCCCTCTGCCGCCTCTCCTCCTTTCCCTTGCTCTTCTCCTATATCACCACCTCTCTCCCCGCCAGATCTATCTTCCCCATCAAGCAACAACAGCTCACAAACAATAGTAGCAGCAATCTGACTCGCCGCACCTCCAGAACGCGTAGACCCCGTGCGCGATAGTCCCAGCGCGAAATCCGGGGTTGAATACGTCCACCCTGTTCGCGTACCGGGGGCGACGAGTTTGCTGAAGGAGCCGTTGGAGACGGCGTGGCCGAAGTGTTTTCCCTCTGGGTCGTGCGCGGAGGGGCCTTTGGATAGATCTATATCTGTTATGCGGGGGAGGAGAGCGGTGTGCATGGGATCTGAAGTCGAGATAGAGGCGGAAGGAGGAGATGGGGATGAAGATGGAGATGAAGAGTTAGAGGATCCGGTATTCCACTGCAGCATATCATAGACATCGTCGCAAATAATCAGCGCGTCATGCCTCCTCGCGAGATCGACGAGGTCTTCGCGTCTGTCCCGCGTCGTCGTGCGACCGCTTGGGTTCGAGAAGGACGGTACGCAGTACACGACGTGGCGGTAGAATTTGCGATGGGGGTCCGGTTTCTTGTACGTTGCTCTCATACCACCACCGCCACAATTATCCTTCCCAGCTGATTTCTTTTGCTGTTCCAAAGCACCCATCTCCCTCTCCAAAAACCCAATATCCACACCCTGTTCATCCTCAGGCACACCACGCAACCGCCCCGCAAACCCAGCATCTTCAAAAATCGGGCAAGCGAGGAAATAACACGGCGCAACGATCCATATCGCAAGCGTCTGTGCGGGGTCCGTAAAAGATTGAAGTATACACGCCAAGCTCTGCGACGCGCCGCCCGTGATGGTTATCCGGTCTGCGTTTCCCGTTCCATTCCTTCTCACGTCCTCTTGATGCTGATTCTGCCTCCCCTCATCATGCACAATAGGGACACTAGCAGATGAAGTAGTAGTAGCCGCAGGAACAGCCCCCCCATAAAACCTCCCCAACCACCTTGCAAGCGCCTCCCGAAGCGGCTGATACCCGGGATCAGGCCCATATTCCAGACCAGGAACCCAGATCCTCGGGTCCGTGAGCGCCGTCTGCGAGGCCTTGCGGAGTGCCGCGGCCGGTAACAACGAGGTAGAAGGCCACCCGCGGAGTAAATTAATACTTTTCTTCTCCTTCTTGTCTTCTTTCATTTGTTTCATACTGCCTGCTGTACGAGTGTTTGCATTCAATCTCCGATCGCTGTTACCCTTGCCGTCTTCCGCCAATGCTAATCGTCCGGCGATTGTCGTTGCGGTGGCGTTGAGTGGTACTATCATCGTGCTGCGCGCCTGAATGGGAATTGGTACTACTAATGAGTTGGCGCCGTCTGGGTGATGTGACACAAGCTATGACGTGACGGCTTACTTGGGTGGTGCGGCGTTCTACGAGCACACAACTTCAGCATCGGTCAAGATGTGTGTATGTAGTGAGATTCGTGAGAATGAGGAGCTCAATTGAATACATAAGCAGTCGATTCGTACTAAGTGCACCATGCAGTAGCTTATGTGGAGAACTCAACCTTAAATCGGCTACACGCGTAATGAGACACGGGTGAAAAGACCATCGCCGAATTCGCTCTCAGTGAGTTGGGGAAGTCTACAGGTATACAACTCGGGTATGTAAGTCGGAGATATTCTCAACGTAGAATGCTATATAATTGCTTGCTCTTATGCTGCTCTCTCCGAGTCGTTATGCTTGCTCCATCAAATTTCAAATCGTGCTATGGTTTTCCATTTATATGCTAGAAACATCATACGGCTTGGAATCGGCAAAGATCAAGTGCGGTTTACGCTTCGCGATATCAAGGATAGTCGAGGCGAAAACACCGTTGGCCCCTGTATAGTTGTCAGCAAAATTAAAGCGCATAACATGCTTATCCATGCCAGTCACAGAAACTTACATGCAAACCAACTCCCTAATGTTCGTGTTAGCTCTGTAGTCTTGAAGTATAGTATAAGGTGGTGAGGGTTTCACTCACTGGTATAAGAACTTATTCTGTTCACGTCAACACTTTCATGAATTAAACCTAGCTTACTAGATTGCAAGACAAGGTCGATACACTCTGTTATTTCCTCGTCGCTTTCCGATGTGCGGGCTTGTATCAGAAGACTCATCGGCCAAGCATTTAGAAGGCCAATGTGAGGTCCTACAGTCATATTAGTGAGATATACTGACGGCATAGCAGCTGTAGACTCACCTCCGATGCCATGGAAGTCCCTGCCTTTAAGGTAGTAGGGGTTGGATGACTTGGAGAGAAGCATTTTTCTAGTGTTCTGATAAGTCTCGTCGCTCATATCGACGAAGCCCATCAGCGGTAACGCGAGAAGGGACGGATAATTCGCATCGTCCATGAGAATAGATGACCCGTAGCCGTCCACTTCGTAGGCAAAGACTTTGCCGAACTGGCGGTGTTCCACAACACCATGCTCCCAGATGCCCTTGGTGATCTTTTGACTCCACTCGGCTACGGTCTGCGCCAGTTCCGCTTTGCCAGCGTCTTTGAGGATCTTTGCTGTCCGTTTTAACTCCATTGCCATCTGAGCATTCGCGGGGATGAAGAACCCCAAGATTGTTGCATCATCACTTGGCCGGAATGCCGAGCGTATCAACCCAGTCCCACCGTTCAAGGGGTTACCCACGCCATTGAGGTTTAAGGTCTCCGTACCTATGTTGGTCATCCGGCTAAAGGTGTACTGATTCCGGCGATATCGACCCGTCTCCTGGCCAAACGTAGGCTCCTCTTGTTCTGCTAGCACATTCAATAGTATCCTCAATGCTTTATACCATCGTGGAGTAAGGAACTCTTTGGAGCCTGTGTGCTCGTGGAAGTCGTTGCCCAGGGCCAGGAAGTGGGCAAGAGAATCTAGCTCGTATTTGCACTCGAAAACGGACGAGGGATCGTAGACGGGATGTACGATGTCATCCTGGCCGTTGCTCGTGACCGGCAGGTTACTGATGGGCGGAGGCTGAAAGGCGTTGCAGTACGGTGACTCGATAACATATTCGGATTGGGTATTTATGGCGCCGAGGATCAGTTGATATATCTTGGGATCCTTTTTGGCTAGGGCCTGGTATGGCGACAGTTGATTTGTTGAATCTCGCAGCCATTCTGCGATAATATCTCCTGCAAGGTAGAGTTAGAAAGCGAAGACACGACTTGATCTACGGACGCGCCTAGTAGGAAAAGCATTACCAGTAATGATGAACGATTGTGGCCCTTCCCACTGTCCGTCTTCATAGAGATCCGAGTTCAACTGATCCGGCTTCGTAGCCCCGCTCGTATGGAATTTGACCGTCGTGTCTGTTGTAGACTATACCAGCAGAACTGGGTCAGCAACTGATCCGATCACACGTCGGCTTGGGTGTCCAGGCGCGTAGTGGGCAATGACTGACAGGGAACGTGTTCTCGAACAACCGTGCTAGATCGGGATCCTTTATGCGAGCAACCATATCGTCGATGACCTTCTCTATGGCGTTCGAGTGGAATGTGCGACACTTGGGGTGTGGCCGCTGATAGGGCAGCTCGAGGGGGCCATCGCTCAGAGGACGGCTATAAAGAGTAACACAAAAGTCAATGGAGAGGCCATCTAAACAGTCGCAACTTAATTGGTTTCCGGGACAACTCACTGAGGATATGCAGAGTATTGGGTGTATTCGGGACAGGCCTCTTCATACTGGGTAGAATCGTCGCCCAGGGCTATCTGTTCCTGTCCATATCGCGCGGGATCTGCTGCATGACCGTATGGCTCGAAGACAACTGTCAAAAACAGCAGAGCGTGAAACAGGTTGGCTGTCATTGTTGCGTATAGTTGAAATGACACCTGCGCCTGCGTATGTAGGGAGAGGGCGAAGATGTCAGGAAGAGCTAGTGCAAGGTGTCGGACATTGGGCGCAACCGTCGAAGTCAATTGGAACCGACTAAAGACCTTTCCTCTCGATTGAGGTGTGCCTCATCTGTACAGATCATTTACTGGGGGAAAGGATAAGGAGAACTGAAGATGGAAAAAAAGGCCACGAAGCATCAGGTGGGCAAACTCTTGCGATCAGCGTGGATGATGAATACCTACTGCCGAGGAGCTCTAGAGGAGAGGCACAGCGCTATGGAACACCTATGGAACGCTGGTGGGACGACTAGGGTCGGGGCTGGTTGGTGCTAGCTGTGCTGAGGGCAGCTGAGGGGAGCGTTACAGTGGATCGAAGAAGGAAGGCATGGCGGGCGAGGGCGGGGTTGGATTTAGACCCTGAAAGATGACGTCGCCAGTGCAGTTTGGCTGCCATGTGCTACCTAGACTTAGCGCCAAATCTTTATCAATCGCACTTACATACTTATCGCCAGCCCTACCCATCAAGCCCCCGGGGATCCATCCTCTCATCCTCAAAAGTCCGCAGCAGAAAGCATCATGGCTTCTGCTCGCTTACTCCCTTCAACCCGCCATTGACTCACCACGATGGCTCCATATGGGCCAAAATATACCTTATTCTCTTTAGCCGTGCATACTATATAGCCCTGAAAGCTTCAACCACCATTGCGACCATGATACCCCTCACAATCCCCCGTCTCGCGGGGTCGCGTGCCTATCCCGCCCTGCCTCTCACACGCACATTCGCTTCAGCGAGACGAACAACAACCCGCGAAACCATTCCCGCAACCCCGATCAAGGTCCTCCGAACTGTCGACGCCGTGCGCAAATGGCGGAAACCACATGTCCTCGACCACCGGATAGTCGGCCTCGTCCCCACCATGGGCGCATTGCACGAGGGCCATCTTTCCCTCATCCGCACCGCCGCCCGCGAGTCGCACCACGTTGTCGTCAGCATATACGTCAACCCGGCTCAGTTCGGTATCAAGGAAGATCTCGCGTCGTACCCGGTGACATGGGACAACGACTGCAAGATTCTTGCCGAGTTGGACCGAGAACTAGCAGATGACGGGGGGAACCTAGGACGCATTAGCGCCGTCTTCGCGCCCACCACCTCTGAGATGTACCCTTCTGGGTTCCCCGGCCAAGAGGTTGACTCGAAGGGCAGCTTCGTCGTCATGACCCCGGTCAGCGAATTACTCGAGGGTCGTACGCGGCCGACCTTTTTCCGCGGCGTTGCGACCGTTTGCATGAAGCTCTTCAACATTGTCCAGCCCGAGAAGGTGTATTTCGGTCAGAAGGACGTGCAGCAGACTGTTGTGATCCGAAATATGGTCAGAGACTTCATGCTACCCATAGACGTCGTCATCGGGCCGACAAGCAGGGAGCCCGACGGTCTCGCGCTAAGCTCGCGGAACGTCTATCTCGGCGAGCGGCGCCGGAAGGTCGCAACGGTGCTCAATCGCGCCCTGAGAGCTGCCGAAGAGCAGTACCTGAACGGTGTCCTAGACCGGGAAACCATTCTCCAGGCCGCCAACTCGATAGTGGTAGACACACTGAATCAGCAGATGGCGCTCGGCCCCCACGAGCGCGTCAAATACGAAGTCGACTACATATCCCTCGCCGATCCGTCTACGATGCAGGAGGTAAACGAGGTCGACCCCAAAGTAGGAGGGATCCTGAGTGGTGCAATAAAAATGCTTCCTGTCGAGTCGCCGCAGTCCGGAGAAGATCTAGGTCACAGCGGTGGCCCTGCCGTTAGGCTAATCGACAATATTGTTCTCAAACCATCTGCGTGATGAGATGCCTACATAGAAGGGTGTATATACTGCATTTGTTCATATAATCTAGGCTCGGTTCTTGAAAAGGAGGTCTTGGGTGCCTGTCATTTGGCAATGGTCACATGCATTGAGCACTTCTACGCTGTTTCTCATTGCGCATGTCTCGAGCGTATCGAAATGAAGTTATTTAGCCCTCACCGAATTGAGATGCATTGCGGACCTCGAAGGTTGGGAACTCCGACCCAAGCTGTATATAGAGTTAAAATGCCCCTGCAAAGCTGGAAGCGATGCACTTAGTCCTTACCAGCCATAAAAAATCAATGTTGAATTAACCTCATTGTCCTAGCTGTAGCTCTCAGTCTTTATTATACAAGCGAAGGCTGAATAGCCTTGTTTCAATAGCTTGAGATAGGCGCAGTACAATACGAGGGCGCACGACAAAGGTGTATTAGCCCGAAATGCATCTGCGAAAACAGCGTAATTGCAAGTGTTCAGTGTGTGTCAACATGTCCGTGCATTAGACAAAGTACATATCGATTTACGTCGCGACCTCATATATGATTTTCGGTGTATATTCATTTCACATCTCAGCTCCATTTGAGTGTGAACAGGCAACATTAGTGATAGTTTCCTAAGTCATCGTGCCTTGCCCACGCTGTGGTTCGATTGCGGAACAGAGTGCTCACAAGGCCCTGAATATGTCTGTTACGACGAGGCGGTATCTCATGCATACAGAGTCAGCCAGAACTTAGTAATATGCATAACTTAGGACAGTTTCAACGGCTGAGAGGCTCGAGGCAATTGGCAGCTTACTCAGAGGCCTCATATTTGGACGTCACCGTTCGGTTGAACAGTATCTACTCTCGCTGAACCATCCGTAGGATTCGAAATACACAGTCTTCGGTGACAGCAAAGTTGAGGCTGCTCAAGCAGGTCAAAATTCTTGAAGACTCCGTAGAGACGGCAACAATGTCAACGTTTTTCGAATCTCAATTATGTTACATGACGATGATTCTCTGTAATCTATCCCCTAGTTTCGCAGCTTGCCGACCTTTATAGTGAGAGAGGTGCATCCTTCCAACAAGACTAGGTAAAAATTAATCTGATATTGGCTATGACGAATTCTTCAAGGGCGGTAGGAACTCCGGCATTTTGTACAGCTTAAATAGTACTTGCTGTAACCTAGTGTGGATGGTCGGCAGGCGTCTATTTTACCGCCTTTGCAGCCCGGACGTCTGCACGAGGCGATTTTTTCAAGAAGCGACTCACAATCTTCTAAGCACTCCTCCAGCTCCTCTATCTCGTGGTCAGCTGAGTGCTTATTTGTTATCGCTTCGTCTACTGGAGTCCACATTTTGGGCATCAGATACGGGCTAAGCTCGCGAATAACGCTGGTGTCGTCAAAGAAGCCATTCTTGACGACTTCCTGAATATGCTGCATAGCAATCTCAGCCAACATGTTGTGGAGCCGCGCATCGCCTGTCGAGCCCGTGGATTTCCGTAGATAATCGCAAAAGTCTTTGGCAGACCATTTGGTTTCGAGGACTTGTCTTGTTTTCTCGGTGGACAACGCTCCAAGAGCAGCGATGCCATAGTAGTCTGCGATGGAATTCACGCGACCATGGCTGTTGAGTTCTTCAGTGATAGTGGTGGGATTCTCAGACTGAGTATCGTCTGCGCTTCCTTCGCCTGACCCTTCCATAGCGCTGTATTGCTTCGTTGCAGGACCAGCTGAGAGCACGTCGGAAGCCGTGTAGCAATGCAAGCCGTAGTCGCCCGTGTACATGAAATCGATCATTCGTTTGGCGCTGGGTAGGTCACATGAGATGACGATCTCGTTGGTCTTTGCTTCCTGTTCCAATGAGTATTTGAGTCGTCAATTTTCAAGTTTCACATTTCTGGGAGACTCACAATGAACTGGCCCGATAGGGCGCGTGCCATGACTGGCGAGTGCAGGCCTACGGTCGTCTTGTGGGCTTTGAACGACTCACCCTCACAGGTCAAAGTGAGATCGCTGAACTGTTTAACGAACTCCACATTGCTTAGAGGCGACGAGTTACGTCCTGCCATGATGGCGGTCTTTGAGCTGACGGAATAGGAAGTATGCTGGGAACGATTGGCAGACGCGTGCCCAATCGAGATGGGCTTGGGACGTGGTGGATGAGGTTGAGAGAGATAGGAGTGAGAGATGGAAAAAGAGCAAACCCTTCAATATTTGCTTCCTCGAGGAAGTAGCCGAAAGTGACGTACCTAACAGGTACCTAGGTACGTATCTCCCTTACTGTATCGGATCCAGAATATTTCCGAGACTTGTGTGTTATTGTTCGACGGTAGGAGCCCTTAGCCGGCTGTTCACCTGGTTACATGTTGTCTCGGTTTGGACACTCGCCCTCATTCTATCCAGACTGGTGAACCCCCATTCAATCTCACTGTCACACAGCTATTGCCAAGCGATTGCCAAGGAGGCTGTTGGTGCCATACAGAATAGGTCGTCGACCTTTGGGGTTAACGGATTGGAGACAGCAGAGACTGTTAGCTGCAAGTACACCCAACATGCCTTAAGGGGTTACGACCAATGAGTAAAGATAGTACTTAGATACTTAGGACTCTCGACGTGTGTATAAGAAGGCCTGACGATTCCCAAGTTCGAGAGACTTGAACATAGGAATCAAAGGACCTTGAGACCCCTAGTCTATTATCGAATATGACCAAGTTCCAAGCCCTCTATAAGAGCCTTTGTCACACCCACCCTTGTCGTTTTTTCCTGTATGGTATCTCGAGTTTCCGTTTGCTCGAGGTCTCTTGCATTCGTTTGTAGAAAATATGTGGGCAGGGTGTTATATCAAACTGTTGTTGCTGAAGCCTCGATAACCAGACATGCCTCTCAGGGTAGTATTTCCGGGATTAGTGATTGCCACGGTTTATGCCTTTCAACCTAATGATCTCCCTGGTGCTAAAATCTTCTCCATGCTGGACTCATATTAGAATTTTGTGAGCCCAAAGCCCTGTATATCAATTGAAATCTTGTCTGCCTATAGTAGCGTCGTCGTTGAGTTACAGGAGGAGACAGGCTAGACTTAACTCTTCGAGACGCCAACTCCGTGATGAGGTACAATTAAATCATAACAATCAACTAAATGCTCCTAGTCGACCGGTATACTGGAGAGCTTCTTTCTATCTTGTCTATCCTTGCGGTACACACATTTAGAGTATTACACGTGCGGTTGGGTTTTGCAGATCCAAGTTATTAACCAAGGAAAGTTCTCGTTGCCGTTAAGCATCCCATCACAGTATATGCAGTAACCTGTGTAACTCGGCGCAAGGGACGTTTCATGCTGTTGCTTTCAGGAAGGGGACGTATAGACTGACTTGTGCAACACGCCTAGCCCCAGTTCAGCCCAACCACCAAAGGTGACAATGCCAACCCTTGCCAGGAGTATTCTAAGTACATAGATGTGTTTGGGGGTTGGCACGTTCGACGGGTCAATGTACCAACCGTTGATGAGACGCGCTGTATTCGAGTAAATAACTCGACATCTCAATTGATATGAGTTGGAGGGTTGGTAATGGCGAGAGAGAAGAGGACGTTCCGTTTGTTCGGTCTCTCAAGACACCAGATCCGACAAATGTTGCATCCACGGACGGGAGGGTAATTATGGGATAATAGTTGCATGGGTGTCAAGCTAACATCAGAAAATGCAACGAGCCATATTTCTCTTAGTCCAAGAATACGCTGGATGAGACCCTTCATCATCCCTTGATGCGAACACTAACCCAGCCACAAGCCCTCGTAGGACTCATGTGTACTCATATTTAGCGGGTTTACGACCATAACGAAGAAGAAGCGCAGTATACAATGAGGCCTGTGAAGAGGATGCTAGTTTAACTCCGAGTGAACCGACTGACTGTATTCGCCGCAAGCATTATTAACCACCTAGGATATGAATGATGCGCCGTCATCTCACAACGTCGCCATACAGAATTAGATCTGGTCTTGTCCTGCGAGCTACGAGTAGTTCAGATGAAATCAAATGAGAAAAAGACGGTGCGCTCCACACCTAGGAATCATTGGGTGCCCTCGTCTCTAGATCGTGAAATCTGTGCTTGCAACAACGCTGCCTCATATTCATCTGCACACTGTTAATTTGTCTCCCGGATATGCCATGTTTTATATTCTCTATTTAAAAAGGACACTTGACGCTTGGATATGCCGACCAGGCAAGATGCTTGATACCCTACACCGAGTTTTCAAGTCTAATGTTATCGCCTCACGACTTTCCTATCCCGTCCAATCCTTGTCATTCGAAAAAAAGCTTCCGCTCGATCGTGTCGGATCTCGCTCCCCTCAGATGAAAGGTGGCATGAAATCCCCAACTTAGGACCCGAAAACGGATAAGAACATCGTGCATTGATAATGGGTTGGGCTATGGGGCTGTATCCCTGATTCATATTTCCGCTTTTTAATTTCGTTATTCGACAGTCGTGAGGCGGAGCTGTGACGACACTCTGGATCGTAGAGAACCCTCCCCTTCGTTCCTAGTGGAGCATGTGCTGCCTGGACGTGGGACGTGGGTATCAGGCCTAGTATATAACTTGATCTCATCGGCACTAGCACGCGTTTCTCTTTTCCCCTTCATTTCTTTTTGTTTCCACTACATTGCCTTACCTCAAGACAATTATTTCGCTTGCCGAGGCCGCCGCCACAGGATTAGTCCTCATCTTTCTGTTTTACGTCTACGGCCTCGGCCCGAATGAAGAAGGATGAGGGTGAATAACGACCATTTGACTAAGGAGGCAGAGCTCGGCAAACTCCCTTTTGATGTCTTCGCTCTAGTACGCCATCTTCTATTCCTGTTGGAAAGCGGACTGTCTGCGGACGTGTTGTAATAATGATGAATTCAGGAAAAATGGGACTACACACAACCTATCGAGCAGGATCAGGAACAATGGAATCGCCTGATTCAGGAATGGCTGGATCTCGATGCCCGAGGTCGTCATGTATGTACCTGAAAGGGAGAGCTCCGCAAGTAATTCGCTGTATTCCATACTGACTAAGGTTTCGCGTTACCGTTAAGCCCTACCATTACGATGGAGAGAGACGCCCGCGGGTGGCGAAAGCAACTGTAGATCAGATGAACCGTGTTCTTGCGCCGCATCAAGCCATCCATGAGCGAAACATCTCCGACGAAGCCGGAAGCGGGCACCTGAGCCCTATCTGGCTGCGCACCTGCTACGACTCCGAGCTCGCTAGCGTCCATGATAAATGGATCTACGATCTAGAGGACTCCATGGGACATTGGGCTCTAATACTGGACGACGAAGCGCTGTATGCGCCGTTCGCGGCTGATTGGTCGAGCGTACTGTATCGCGTTCCAGCTATCGCCGACTCAGTACGCTATATTTTCGAGGACGACGGAAATTTGTATGATCGCGCGAAATTTTATGACCCGCCAGGCAAAGGCGAGGAGTATAAGATACCGTGGTATGAGGCCATGATCAAAGAGACAACAATGCTGCTCCTCATCGACGAAGAAGCTCTGCGGGAGAAGTTGGTCAAGCTCCTGTGGCTGGACATACACGGGAATTGCGTATGGGACAACCGACTACGTGCTGATCGGATGCTTGAGTTTAGGGGTAAAATGTTCGCTATTGGGGGCTCGTTAGATGCTCTATATGAGAATTTTCCAGATGATCCTAAAGTGTACGAACGTGGTTTTATTCTCGACATCGACTAGATAGCGAGTTGAACGTTGGAATGATGGCAATGGTTTAACAGCTTATCGTGACTGGGCTCTCAGCCGCAAATCGAAATAATTCCTAGATATAAGTTGCTCGGTAGTGATTCGCCGGTCCGGATAGGGTTGCGATTCGGAGAAAGCGGGTATTTAAATTCCTTAATGATGAACTTTTAGTCGAAGCTGGGCGCTCCACGGGTCGTTATCCTGTGGGTAGCTCGCGAAATATTCTGTTTTGATGGTCCTCGTCCGACTCGAGATTATCTGTTACCTTGTATCATTTGGACGTGTCCTAAGTTAGGCCGGGGGCCAAAGCACGAACAGGCAATTTGAATTGCCGTTAAATATAATCGTACATAGACCATCATACGTAGAAATTCCTGGAGATCTAGATATCGGAGGTTTAGTTTAACAATGTAAAGAGAATATGTGCCTCGGACGTGATGTTCAAACTTACGTGATACAGATGGTGTGCAACTCAAACGCGACCAAGCCTTCGCGGTTAGTGTCTAGAACTAGTTACCACCATTGCATAAGGGCCATACTGAGTTTGCTGTCCTTTTTATTCTTTTGAAATATGTGCGTATCCTCTGATATGATTTACGCGACGATCAACTGTTTCAGCCGAGACACGGAGTATTGTTTCTGAGGGCGAGGCAATGTGTAGCTGCCTTCAATGCGCAACCATCGATTGTCAGAGCCGTTTACGCAAAGTCGGCGTGGCTTAGATATAGGATATCCCTCGTCGTTATACTGCCCTTTTCAGTGATGAATGCAGTTTGTCTGGTTGATACTGTATGGGTCAAGCCTCCCTTGCAGTTTGTACTCTGAGGACTTTGCCGGCCTGGTCTGAAGCTGGACGGGAGATAGATACGTTAAATTCGATTCCTGGCGCTTGCGCTGAGCATAATGGCGAACTAAAGCTCTTTTCGGCGACTTCAATATGCCGGATTAGAGAGCTTAAGACCCCTGAAAGGGATTTCAGTCGTCCACTTAGCACAACAGGACGTGTTGCCCGCTACGGCCTCCGGCTAGCAAAATGATAGGGTCGTGTTACTGCCCCCTAAAATAAAGTTGCAACCATGTTTCTTGGCCGGAAATGGACCCGAGAAAGCAATCTTCCTGAAATGGAGTGCCAGCTCTTGGGTTTAAAAGGGGTCTTGGGCAGGGGGTAGCGACCCCGATGGCAGCGCCTGATGGACTTGCCACAACACTGAACACCTTGGGGCATTATCGGGATAGAAAACCGATGTGGCTCATTCAGACGCCAATTTGCGTCGGGTTGCTTATACAAAAAGTGATGAAGATAATTCTTGTAGCAGAAATAAGCGCATCACATACCCAGCTAGATACGTAAAACATTATCTTGTAGCTCCATATCGGCGATGATACTCAGCTGACTATATTGTCAACGGACACGTTTCCGGCGGCTTAGAGGGAAGAACGGAGTCCCAGCCGTGAGCACGAATAGCAATGCGGCCCGAACCATGTGCCGCCAGTCTGCGTGGTCAGAGTGTTTCCGTTTGGGCGTTAGATACGGATGTCTCGAGAACGTGCATTGTGCACTGCTGGGACGGCATTTGTATCGGACTCATGAAAAATAATGGGCGATCAAAGCACTGTTCGGGAGTATTTCTGGCTCGTCTCATGGATGCCTCTGCCGCTTTTCCTCTCTCCCCCCTCCCCTTGGCCGCCGACCATTCTAGACATCTAACCACCCCGCGTTTTCCACTTCTGGCAGGCGTAGTGATGGGCTTGTTGGTTCACCCCATGCTACCAAGCATAAAATTATACGGCCTAACTGTCTTTTGTTTCTGATAAAAGCCCAATTGTGGCAGTGCTGCATCTTCTACCCCATCTTATCGCCAATGGCATTCTATATTGTGTCAAGGATATCTCAGCAGCATTGTTGAATATCTGTCGTATTATGGTATCTACGATGGAACTAGCATCATGTGTGAAACGACGAGTGAACTGCCAACAAGACGATCTGAGAGTATCTGTGAGAAGATGCAGCGTCGCAATCTCAGGTGGACGTATCCTGCAAGCTCTTATCATCGCTTTGAATACAAAATCGTAATTATAATCTGGGCTAGACCTGACAGGATATTAGATTCTTATACAACATAGAGTACTAATTCACGACCAAAACATTGCAATTACTCAACGAAATCCTTAGTCTCACAAACTTCTATACTGACATCTCGATGTCTGTATGGGGCTTGCATGATTTTCGTGTCGTGATACCATCGACAAGGTATTTAGTCATGTGTATTTGCTTCCCAAGGCGTCTCAAAATGCAGCTATCGAGATAGACGGCCTGAAGCCGACTGCCCCGTCATCGAATCATGGCCTACCACTTGGCCTGGACCTCCCACAAAGATTACACATCATTGAGGAGGCCTGCAAGATTCTCTGACAATAGATTCTCATAACTGCAGAAAGACTTAGGAGTCATAAGTGGTATAATAGTCAAGTTCCAGGAGTTTCAGGAATTGTCACTGATCTCATCCATAGACACACGTCACCAAGGTAGCTAGACTCACTAGAGTCCTTGATTACCTAATGGGCCACCCCCCCCTAGTGGGCCACCCAAACTAAGCGCGCATAGGACCTTGAAGTACTCAGATAGGGTAGCGCATATCCCGCCGCCGCCGAGACAGTCCTCTAGATCGGGTTCTAATGTCGGTTGACGCTCTGCGTGGACAACTGGCGGGATTATTCCGGCAGCAAGGCTTCCGGGTTCGCGTCGGCACATGGATGCGGCCCTGGATAACATGTCGGGCTTGGTCGAGAGGAAGAATGTCATCGACTTGATGGCCAAAGGTTCCCATATGTTGCGGGCCATGTAGTCTTGTAAGCTCATGCCACTTAGGCGTTCGACGAGAAGGCCCGCCCAGTCGGTTGAGGGACCGTAGGACCAGCTGGTGCCTAAGTCAAAGATTAGTTATATTGTGTGAGCTAGAAGAATAATAACCATCCAGGGAAGTTTAAGACAGACGAAGAGGGCTAGAGGAATGGCTGACCTAGCTCGTATAAAAGAGGATGTTGGAAACGACCGAGCAGGGTGGCCCTAGAACCTCTCTGATCATCTGGCTGCTGTCAGCGCCACTCTTGAAGCAACGGCTCATTGAATTCATATGCGAAACCAGATGTGTGTGTCAATAGATGCCTGCAAAGGGTTAGACGGATGTGCATTGTAGAACTATACTTATCTCAACATCCGGAATGAACAGGAGAAACATGCCTTAACGTGATAGGACGGACGTTCTTTGTAGTCAAGAGCCCCTGACCAGTAGTCTTAGGCTTTATGATGTCGATGTCTCGAAGCTCATGTAAGCAACCCCGGACGCCGTCGTCGAGACCAACCTAGCCGCGTTCGACGCATTGCATGGAGGCAATCGATGTTAAGAGCTTAGTGCACGAAGCAATCCACATCGGACAGTCTTCGTCAAGTAGCTCATCGCCAATAGACTCATGGGCGGATCGGCGACCGAATGCTTTACTATAGTTCCAGCTGCCTGTAGGGCAATGTGAAGCCAAGAACCTGGTTTATCGGCCGATTTGGGAAGTATGTGCTTACATGTTCGGTTGGTAGCTAGCAGAGCTACCCCGGGAATCTCGTGCGTAGAGCAAGCAGATTCGAAAGTATCTTCTAGCGAATAATTGGTACGTCTAGGAGAAGATAGCCATCTCGTGGAGCGACGGATGGCGGCAACTGGAGCTTCCGACTGTGCTGCACCGGAACGAGGCGCGACATGGCGGAACAGGGATGCAACACGCCTTGATGACATAGTGAAAGCTAACTAGGAAGACTAAGTGGGAATACTATAATAGAACTATGATAGAAATACTCCAAGCAGAAGAATGAGCAATGGATGATGTCTAGAGGAAGAGTAAGTGAGCGTCGATTGACGACGCGTTTAAGAGTATGTTTAATTCAGGGCCCTCCCTTAATGACTCGTCGTTATGCGCAAAAGACGCGACTCCAGGGCGCAGCATGCGGCACATTAAATTAGATAAATCAAACGCCACTTCCTAGAAGCGGGAAAGGGAAAGAAAAACACTGAAGACGAAGCGATGGCGAGTGCCTTAGCAACTGTGATCAACTATGAAACTTTGACTTTGCACTTCTCTCTTGCATTTGCTCCGTCGGTCCCGGGCCGGCTTCCAGGGTTTGTTTCCCGGGTTTGGGGGTTTCCCTGTTATGCTCTAAAATCCAACAGATGTTGAGAATGGTTGCCAAATTGAGTTTAGAGCAATTTATGAGGAATATGCCGAACTCAGGGGGGACTCCAGACCACAAACGACACAATCCGACAATCCGACGTGTCGAGACATCATGACAGGGGATAAATAGCTGCAGATGCGGCATCCTTGTTCCTCTTCGTGTTGCTTAACAGCATCAATAGTCTCGCATCCGGCTGCCCAACGGCTTGAGCTTGGCAGCCCTGCCGTGCCATCTGCTGCAGCAGAGCCGCTAGCTTGTCCATCATGGTACACACTAGAGAGAGGCCAAGATACCTGCTCTCCCTATCCCGCAGCTCGTACGGGCCTAGAGACATGGTCGAATGAAAGCAGACTGCCGCATCCGCCTGGGTGGTTTCTTGCACAGGGCCCGGTGGGGGGTCGCGCATGCTGTCCAGGGTTTGGAGCTGAGGTTGTTGTGAGGCATCATCCGATAGTCGGTATAGGGTCGTAGCGGCTTCGAGGAGGGTGAGGAGCTTCTGACACATTTGTAGCTGGCTTTCCCATATCTGCGCGCTGCACGTGGTTGGATGCTTGGCACAATTACTCCATTGCTGCGAAGAAGTGACGATCTCTTCGCAAGCTTCGAGGACGCTTTCTAGACTGACTTGGGTCATAGTTTGGACCTTTTCGCGGGCCTTTGTCGATGCTTCGACACACGCGCAGGAGGATGACGAGGTTGCCATGAGAGGAGAGGATCATCAAGTCGGTCGTGCGATTTCAAAGACGGGATGGACCTTGGTAGATAGGACTACTATTTCTTTAGATTAACAGCAATACGATTGAGGACGCAGCCTCGGCTTTGTATGACATTCACGAAGCGCAGGAGATGGGGCACCTGCCATCAAGCAATGAATCTGATTACATTGAAACATCATGATTACATTGAAACATCATGTATGGAAGATCTCCCACAGTATCACAGCCAAGCTTCTGCCCCGGGTTCAGCTAAGACTAAATACCGAAGGAGTGATGATTAGGGCCGTTGATTCTATGAATAGTATCAGCTCTCATTTTGAATGGCGTATACTCTTTGCGCATGATGTTGCCTTTCTTTCGATAACGATCCGCCTATAAAACAGACGCCGTTCGATCAAACCCCAATATAATATATTCATGCATGGCGAATGGAGAACGATATGCTGTCGATCTGTGTACGACCCTGATTGACCCTGCATGCCCAGCACATATCGGTAGAGCACATAACCATGGATCAGACAATCACGATCCCGTGCCCACCCTTTGACGTGCAGCTTCCGCACTGGGACAGACTCTTCCCGCCCACGCACTCGAAGCGCATCTTATGCTTCTCCCTCCCTGAAAAGCACAATAGGGGCCGAATCATTGGCTATCTTCACACCGCTTTTCACCACACCGTCCAGCGTGTGCCCTTCCTCGCGGGCTCCATCGTCCCCTTTCCCCCAGACCAAGGAGGCCGGCCTTGGCTCCGCAACTTGGTTGCCGAGGGCGCTGCGCGTCTGTCATCAAAGACCATTCCGCCGAGCTTAGCTTTGCAGAGCTCGAAAAAGCCAACTTTGCGCAGAACCTCCTTAACACTAACCAGTTGTGCCCGCTGCCGAAAACGGCGTACATCCAGGACCAGCCGGTCGACGTCTGCCAGTTCCAGGCTAATTTCATCGAAGGCAGCTTGCTGCTCGTCGTTTCCATTATCCACATTGCCGCAGATGGCAGGGGTGTTACCGACATCATCAAGATTTTCGCAGAGCAGCTTCGCAAGGCTCAGTCCGTGGCTGCTACCGTAGAGCCTCTAGCTTCAAGAGATGCATGTGTATATCGCTCGGATCGCACCGCTCTGGTGTCCGGCCATGGCGCGCCTGAATTGGCATGGTCAGATAGCCGACGTCGCCAATTCATGCCGCACATACCATATCACGCCCCAAAGTCTTGCGAGACTGAAGCAGCTGATCGCTGCATCTTTCTCCGGCTTCAGAGATTGGGCCTCCACGAACGATGTCATCTCGGCCTTCATCTGGCGCAGCATCATGATGGCCCGTCGCAAAGCGGGAATTCTTGCGATGGACGGCACGACCTCACTCGCTCAGCCGGTCGATTGCCGTGATCACCTTGGACTTCCCCAGCCCTACTTTGGCAACGCTATCTGCATGACCAAATCCTCCATCCCGCTCCAAGCGCTAGCAGACCCAGGGAGTGGCCTCGCAGAAGCAGCTAGATTGGTCCGAGGTGCAATCAAAGACGTGACCGCAGAGAAGTTCCGTGACTTGGTTGGTTACGCCGAGAGGACGGAACGTGAAGTTCATACACGCATGAATATCCTCGAAGAGTTGCCGACTGGAGGGATTATCATGACCAGTCACTTCAAGTTCGACCTTCACAGCGTCGACTTTGGCCCTGCTTTTTCTCGCGACGGCGATGGGCATATGAAGGCCCTGCGCCTGCCCGCCCAAGGAACCATGGCGGGTGCCGTCATCTTCACGCCGAAGCTCGCCGACGGGAGTTGTGAGTTCTTGGTGACTGAACAGGACAGCACGCTCGCTGCTCTGGAAAGCGATGACTATTTCAACCAGTTCATGCATCGCGAGCATCCGACACCTGGGAATGACGTGCAGTAACCAAAGTCAGTGCTTGTGCATACAGTGGATCTGAAATCCTTTGATGTGGAAGGGAAAATGCCCGCCATCAATGTGACCGAGATCTGCCCAACTCCTCCCATCGCCGACGATATCCCTACCGCCACGGTCAGAGAAACATTAATCGTGCACGACGTCAAAGCAACACACATGGGAATAATCAGAGTCATCCAACTTAACCGCCCCAAGGCCGAGAACGCCATCTCAACCCATATGCTCAACAAGCTCAGCGATGAGATCCAAGATATAAGCGGCAACACTCCCAGCGGCGAGATCAGAGCCCTAGTCTTAGCTAGTACCTCAGACGATGTTTTCAGCACGGGCGCAGACCTGAAAGAGCGACGGACCATGACTGTGCCGGAAGTGAAGCGGTTCTTGGGTTGTATACGCGACGTGTTCGCCCGCCTGGCGGCGCTCCCGATCCCCACGGTCGCATGCGTCTCAGGCCACGCGCTTGGCGGTGGCCTTGAGCTCGCCCTCTGCTGCCACCTGCGCGTCTTCTCCGGTAACACCACGGTCGCGCTGCAGACCCGCCTCGGTATCATCCCCGGCGCCGGCGAGACGTACCGGGTGCCTAAGATCGTGGGCTCGCGCTTGCGTGTGATCTCGTCCTCACGGGCCGCATGATGGGAGCTCCGGAGGCGTGCGCGAGGGGGCTGTGCACGTGATTTGTGGCCTCCGATTCGGACCCGGATTTAGGTGTGACCGCGGCGGCGGATATGCGGGCTGTGTGTCTCGACACTGGTATCGCACTGGCTCGTGAGATCACGGCCGGCGGCCCGGTCGCGATCCGCATGGCCATCGGGGCTCTGTCTTGCTCGTGTGAGACCGTTGAGAATGCTTCGTATGAGGTTCTTCTTGGGACACGAGACCGCGATGAAGCTCTATTAGCCTTTGCGGAGAAGCGGTCGCCCGTGTTCACTGGTCAATAGATAGATTTGGTTGTGTCGAGGCATTATGGTTAAATTGTGCCTTGTTTGTTTCTATTTTTGTTTTATTACCCCGCGTGTTCTCGGAACTGATGTAGAGCTGTACTGGATGATACCGCGTAACTAATAGACCATGCTACCCATTTAATATCGTTTACATTATCTCGCTGTTCATGACCATTAATGTGTAGGACCTTGAGTGTAGCATTATCTCCCTCTTATGCGGAGCTGCAGAAGACATTAGATCCATCCTGCACCAAGGTAGAGAAGGTATCATCGGCGGTTCTCTCAATCATCGTAGTTTTTTTTAGTTTTTTTTAGCGCAATAAGAAATCAATCATTCGATATACAGCTTCTTTCAAATCTGAACTTTATCTAATGCAGAAAACACGTAGTTTAGAAGGCAGTAGGCCGTGTGGAGGACGTAGCCTGAAATACATCGTTACGCCCTTATACCCCAACACACCAGTATCGTCTTGCATTCGGCTGCTTTTAGAGCACACTTTAGCCAATCGGTAATTAACGTGGATTCCATTGGCGATGGCTAAGGGAGGGGCGGCGGGGGCCTAATATTAGGGGTTGTTTTGACATGGCTGTACGCTCCGTCTAAGAACCCGCCGACAACTATTCTATTCAGATACAAGGTCATCAGGTAGATACATGGCTAGACTGAAGACATTTCAATTGTGGACTGGCGTCTTAAGAACATCTTCGGGTTGTTTCTCTACTTATCTCCCGGCTTCGAGCCGGCTATAGTGTTCCCTGTTGTGCTGGCCACGGTGACAGTGCTTCTAACGCACGTCTCCGTAATAATCAACCTATTTTCGAGTTCATCCCATTGAGAAGGACATTTACTATAGTAGATAAATACATTAAGTCGCAAATATCTACTCATCTACCTAATGCACGCATTCTGAAGAATAGCAGTTGAATTAGGGACCTGAAGGAGCACCTTGTTAATCACTACACCCGACCTCCCCCCCTTTTACTTTTCGTAAATCCATGACCGAAGATAATAGAACGACAACATGTCCAAGTCAAAGAATGGCAACAATACTTTCAATGTCCCCACAATCGACATATCCCCCTTCCTAGAAGACCCAAGCGCAGCCGAGTCGCAACAGGTCATCACTCTCGCGCGCGAAGCATGCCGGACCACGGGCTTCTTCCAGGTGACCGGGCACGGCCTAACGCGCGACCTCCGCTTACGCTTTCTCTCTGCATCGCAGCGCTTCTTCGCCTTACCTAGCGCCGAGAAGAACAGGCTCGACGCTCGCGCCACGCTTGGCCGCCGCGGCTACGATGTTCTCGAGTCGCAGTCGTACCACGTGGGTAAGCCGCCGGACCTGAAAGAAGGATTCTACGTCGGCTTCGACCTGCCCATGGACGAGGCCCGGGTGCGGGCCGCCAGGTTCTTCGAGGGCGTCAATGTCTGGCCTGACACTGAGGTATTAGCCCCCGCTCAGTTCCGCGAGCCCGTCGAGGAGTACTTTTCCGCCATCCACGCCCTCGCGCTCCGGATGCTGGATTTGATCCGGCACACGTTGCCTTACGGCCCGGACATCTTCCGTGAATTCACAACCGGCGACACCGTGTCCGTGTTGCGCTTGCTGCACTATCCGCCGTCGGCAGTGCCAGCGCCGGGTACCCAAGGAGGAGGGGAAAGGGGACAGGTTCGGCAGCGCGTTGGTGCCGGAGCGCACACTGACTTCGGGGCCATCACGCTGCTGCTGCAGGACGAAAATGCGGGGCTCGAGGTCCTAGATACAGCGACGGGCGAATTTGTACCCATAAATCCGAGGGAGGACGCGCTGGTGTTCAACGTGGGCGACATGCTGTCTTTCTGGACGGGCGGCGAGTACAAGAGCAGCGTGCACCGCGTCGTCAACAAGGCGCCCCGGGACCGATACTCGGCTGCTTTCTTCTACGATGGGGCGCTAGACTGCCCGTTGACACCGTGGGGTCGGGAGGGCCCTGGTGCGGGTGGGGTCGGGAACGGAGACGAGGAAGTGCTCACGGTTGAACAGCATATGAAGAAGCGGATTGCGCAGAGCTATGGACAGTAGCCCGTAGGTGATAACGGTACGCGCCATGAGGGCGAAGCAAGAAACTTCAAGATTCATTCATAGCATGGGGTCATCGGCTTAGGGCAAGATGGCCGCCTGTGTCGTCGTCCCTGAATAATGTAGGATCTTGAGGGTAAATTATCCCCCATGTCTTTTCTAGCTTGAAAGGGGATTAGAGCTCTTACGCAGTACCGACGCTCTGTTGTCCTTAGGCCAACTTATCATTACTTCGAAAAATTTTACTCTGTATTCGCCTCTCCCCGCGAACGATCTCTTATGGATACCCTGAGGACCCCGGTAGATGGACAACGTCCTACAATAGCCAAGGGGTTGGCAGTGGTATGTTATTGCTTTCGGAGCTCAGGATATATAGTAATGAATTTGGTGCGTTCAAATTACCAGTTATCCTTCTCGTTGACCACACTCGCAATATAAAAAATTAACTACAAAACCTTGCCATCCATGATATGATTCTCAACCCACCCCACTGACATGCTGCCAAAGTTAGCCAATTCTTGATTAAGTACTGCCTATCCTTAGAATTAGCGAACTCACAAGACTCGATCCGGATCGGTAAAGACGTCATGATCCGGCATCACCTTATCCTTGTAGAAGGGGTCATTCCGGAAGTTGACGAAACTCTGGATATCCTTGAAATGGATCTGCGTGATCATGTCATAGCCGGCCCCTTGCAAAAACTGCCCGTCCATCACCTGGGCCATTAGGGCTTTGGTTTCGGAAGTGAAGTGAGTCTATTAGTTGATAATTTGAGCGATGGATTAGTTACTTCTAGCGCTTCTCCTCCGGTAAGTAGGTCGGAAGCTTTCTCGGTCACGCACCATGGTGTATTGACTGATCCCACATCGGGCGAGTAGGTCGCGAACCATGGGCGCGTGCTTCTCGCTCATGTATTTGTGAAACTCGTCCTCCGACATGGTCGGCTTCCTGAAGGCGCAGACTGTCCAGACCAACATTTCCGTGAGTCTATCCGTGGGGATAATTTTGCTCTCTTACTGGTGATAATGCAATCAAATGGCAAAAGGATAGAACTAGTCTGGACGGGTGATCTTGGGGGCGTTTTTGTTGGCCTTGGCCGCTGACTGCTTAGGCTCTTAATTCACATGCGAGCGATGCCATCATCAATGTTTACTTATTAAGCCTTCTCCCGCCCAAGACCAATATTTCCGGCTTCGAATGTTCCAGCTGTACCCGACCCACCAAAGAGTATACTACTGAATCCAATTACATTGGTGAAAACCTGCCGGACTCGTAGCGCAAGCTGACTAGAGGCGTGCCGCGTGCCTGAGCTCCACCCCGAAAAAGGGGCCGAATAAGCGACGCAACCCGCGCAGCAGCCGAGCCTTTCAGCCTCTCAATCATATTAGAGAACTGTTAAGATGGGATGAAAGCTTATCTAACAAGATTGTCTGCAGAGTCAAGATCAGGATTACCTCCTCCACCTCCCCTTGTATAATGGCCATGATAACAGGTATCAGTACATGCCGTCCGGCAATGCTCCCGTGAATTAATATCAATAGTAGTGTGATTAATGGCCCGTAAATGGCCCGTAACCGTCTGTACATTGTTACACACTCTCTGTAATTACACCTATTCATAAAAAGTCTCTTCAGAAGCCTTCTCGCTCCGAGTAACAATGTTCTACGGGCCTTGCGCTTCGTCGACGACACAATTCCATGTGCCGCTAAGTTACTGCGCCTCAATACAGCTTGAATGAATAGACGCGACCTGATACCAATTTTAGTCGCACGCATCGCGAGTTGTGCTGTGCTTCAATTTGAATCGGTCCATACACATTTCAGTGCTAATTAAAGATCCCAACCTAGTCATGTCGACGACGGCCTTGCCTTCGCTGGCCATATTTGGTTCGTTGACACGATGGCCAGCACAAGAACACATCCTCCAGCTACAGCAAGAGTTCGGACGAAGAGCGCTGCTGTTCAGACCCCTAGGAGAGGCAGCTCGAGATCTTGAAGCACTATGGTATCGCCTCACCGACCAGGACGAAGCGCTCATGGCCGTTGAGGGTAGGACTGCTGCCAGAACACTGGCTGCCTTGTTTTCTGATACACCATATGATGAACCGCTCTGTGACGAGGGGCGCAATGTCTTGCTGCTGCCCTTCGCTGTACTGTCTCAAGTTGCACAGTACCTGGGCTATCTCGAGCGCAGCCGATTCGAGAATAGTCATGAGTCTGTGCTGAAATCAACCATCGCCGCCGGTGGAGGCATCCAAGGCTTTTGCGCCGGTCTTCTTTCCGCCCAGGCCGTAGCAAGTGCAACATCACTTGAAGATGTCGTGGCTCTTTCTTGTACCTCACTGAGGTTGGCATTTTGTGCGGGCGCCTATGTGGACAGCGCCCAAGTGAACACCCACACAACAAACTTGGCCGTTCGCTGCAAGGTAGCTCAGGATATGGAAGTACTCAGGGACGTTGTGGAAAGCATACCAGAGGTTTGTCTCTTTTCTCCCGCGTACACGCCCTGGGCTACGGCTGACTACATCCGCCCGTAGACATACATAGCCGTGACGAGTGATGAGCGAGCCGTGACCATCACGACACCGACATCGTCGAAAGACTCACTTCAGAAGCAACTCTTGAAGCTCGGGCACTCCTTTCTCGATATCGGCCTCGATGGCAAGTATCACAACAAGGAGCACGCAGACGCACCGCTCAATATCATCAGGGCATGTAAAGATCGTCTTGATCCGCGATTTGGGAGCCGTGAACTCGTCAGGTCAAATCTTGACGGGGCCATCATCCCCCACAGAAACGCCGTCCCCAAGACGTTAGAGTCCATTTTGGTGCAACATGCGAACTGGCACCTGACCGTTTCCGCCTCTACCGAGACACTTCCTGACAAGTCGCTCATAATCTCAATCGGCCAAGATGCGGCGGTGACGCAGTTGGGCGCGACGACGCATCGCGTTGTCAAACTCAAAACACTGGCACTGACAAATGACCTACTAAAGCTGCCAGTCGAACAGTCCGACGATGCTTTAGATCCAATCCTAAAAGAGTATCCGGCAAATGCGGTGGCCGTCATCGGTATGGCCTGCAAGTTTCCCGGAGCCGACTCGATAGACGAGTTCTGGGAAGTTTTGAGGAGCGGTAAAAGCATGCTCGAAGAGATTCCCAAGGAAAGATTCAACAAGGAGAAACTATCCAGATCGCCACCAGGACAGCATTTCTGGGGGAACTTTGTCAGGGACATCGACGCGTTTGACCACAAGTTCTTCAAGAAATCGGCGAGGGAGGCCGCTTCGATGGATCCGCAGCAGCGTCTGCTCCTGCAGGTCGCGTACCACGCTCTCGAATCGTCTGGATACTTCTCATCAGACCCCTCTGTGCGCTCACACGACATCGGTTGCTATATCGGGTCCTGCGCGACGGATTACGACGGTAACGTTGGAAGCCACTCCCCCGGGGCGTACTCGACCACCGGGACGCTGAGGGCGTTCCTGAGCGGTCGTATCTCTCACCACTTTGGCTTGTCAGGGCCATCTCTTGTGTTCGACACTGCCTGCTCGTCCTCGGCTGTTGCCATCCACACGGCTTGCCAGGCTCTCCTCTCAGGAGAGTGTTCTCAAGCCATTGCGGGAGGAGTCACTCTCATCACTAGCCCGTACCTCTACGAGAACCTTTCGGCAGCCCATTTCCTCAGTCCCTCGGGAGCCACAAAGCCGTTCGACGCCGCTGCTGATGGGTACTGTCGTGGGGAAGGTGTGGGTCTTGTGGTACTGAAGAAGCTGTCCGACGCATTGCGAGACGGCGACAACGTAACAGGCATCATCACCGGCTCCGCGGTCAACCAGAACGCCAACTGCGTCTCCATCACTGTCCCCCACTCAGATTCCCAAAGCACCCTCTACCGGCGTGTTGTTTCTCAAGCAGGAATCGATCCCCAGACGATCGCGTTCGTCGAAGCTCACGGCACCGGAACCCCGGTAGGAGACCCTATCGAGATGGAGAGCATACGCCACGTATTCGGCGGTCCGAGCAGACGAGAGGATCTGCTAGTATCTTCTGTGAAAGGAAACATCGGGCATCTCGAGGCCGCATCCGGCGTCGCCGCTCTGATTAAGGCCATTCTGCAAATGGAGAATCGCACTGCCTGCTTGCAGGCGTCATTCAAGCAGCTGAACCCTAAAATCCCTCCCCTGGAAGCTGACCGCATGCTGATACCGACTGTGAACACGGCGCTCCCACCACAAGCACGACTCAGTGCTTGCATCAACAACTACGGCGCAGCGGGGAGTAACGCCGCTCTCATTCTGCTCGAGCCACCTACCAAGCAACGCCAGCAGATCAAAGGGCTATTGTCGCAACACGCTCAACAATCGCCGTCTTCTAGCTTCATTGAAAAGCTACCGATTCAGATCACTGCGGCATCTCAGGCGAGTCTTCTTCACTATGGGCAGATCCTGGATGCTTTCATCGAAAAATCAAAAACACGTTTTCTCCACGGTGATCTAAAGACAGCAGACTTTCTTCGAGCACTAGCTTTCAGCCTAGCAAGGCAGCAAAACCAAGCGCACCCCTATATGCTCACCGCGACCCCCTCCTCCACCAACATCGACGAGTTCCAGAGAGTCGTGAAGGAAGCTTTCTCAGCAACCGAAGGTGGTGTCGTCAGGCGGCCGCGCCAGTTGCCCCTGATCCTCTGCTTCGGAGGCCAGACTCGCCAGTATGTGGGTCTGAGTAAGCACGTGTGGGAGACTTTCTCGCTGTTCCGATTTCATCTCGATACATGTGACGTGGAACTGAGAGCCCAGGGCTGCCCATCCATCTACCCTGCGGTCTTCCAAGTCACACCCATCAACGACATTACAATTCTCCAATCTGCCATCTTCGCCACCCAGTACGCCTGCGCGCAGTCTTGGCGAGACTCGGGCCTTCAAGTAGACGGGATCATAGGACACAGCCTCGGTCAGCTGGCAGCGCTTTGTGTGTCTGGGATTCTCTCCCTTCAGGATGGGCTGAAATTTGTCGCCGCAAGGGCTTCACTGATTAAGGAGCACTGGGGAGCAGAAGCGGGCACGATGATCAGCATCGAAGCCGAGGTCGCGGTCGCCCACGACCTGATAAATGAGATCACGGACGCCGACCCCTGCTACGGGTACGAGATCGCTTGCTACAACGGGCCGACTTCACAGGTTGTTGTCAGTGACGAAACCTCGGGTGATCGGCTTGAAGAAGAGCTCTTGATGCGGAAGATGAGATATAAGAGATTAAACGTGACACATGGGTTCCATTCTCGTTTCGTGGACCCTCTCATGCCACATCTTGAAAAACTAGCGACCTCTCTCACTGTAAACAAGGCACACCTCTCATTGGAGACCTGCACAGATGGCGCGTCCTGGCACGAAAACCCTACTGCCGCTCTCATCGCCGCTCACACGCGGGATCCAGTCTACTTCGGACAGGCAGTTGAGCGGCTGCAGCGCAGACTTGGGGCTTGTACGTTTCTAGAAGTCGGCTCAGATTCGAGCGTCACGTCTATGGCTCGGCGCGCCTCGCTCGAATTGGTGAGCAAGTCGAGTTACTTCGTGCCCATGGACCTAGGCAGGGAGACGGCCGTTGACCATGTCACCGACACGACCGTCAAGCTCTGGAACTACGGCCATCGATTCCAGTTCTGGGACTTCAACCCGCTTTTCGCCCAAGGTCGTTATGACTTCTTGCGCGTTCCTTCGTATTGTTTTGAAACGCCGCGGCACTGGCTGGAGCTCAATACGGGGGCTGTTGTCGCTACCACAGGTCAAGCAACCGCACCTCAGCCTCAGCCACTGGTACTTCTCCAATTGATCGCCGCGGAGTCGGGCCGTTACAAGTTTAAGGTTGACCCAAGATGCGGCGAATATTCTACGGCGATCAACGGACACGTGGTCGAAGGACAAGGTGAATGCCCATCCTCCTTTTTCATCGACATCATTCTCAAAGCGATGCGATCCGTGGAAAGCAGCGCGCAAGACGAAAACATAAACTTGGCGCTGCGAGATCTGCATGTCGGTACACCGCTTGGTCTTTCCATCGATCGAAGCATCACCTTGGAAATCCAAAAGTCAGCAAACGAGGAATGGAAGGTCCAACTTGCAAGTCAACCCATCAATGCTCCAAGCCGCGGCGAAGAAACACTTCATGCCACCGGATCCATGTTCCGGGTGTCGAATAAGGAGAGAGCCCGAAACGAGTTCGCCCGATTCCAGAGGCTTGCTAGACCGGACACCTTCTTAGCCATCGCCGAAGACCCGGCCAGCGCTCTAGTTCGCGGCACCATGGTGTACAAGGTCATCTCCCCGGATATTGACTACGCTGACATGTATCGCAATGTGAAGACTATCGCGTCTCGCGGTTCGCACTTCGTCGGTATGGTTCGGGTCAAGTCTGATGGCGTTGGAAAACCGTCCGAGGAGCCACTGAATATAATGCAGCCACACATCCTCGACAGCTTCTTCCAGGTGACATTCCTGCACAGCAATCATATGAGTGATATCAGTCTCAATGATGGTGGACTATGGAAGCTCTCGGGCGTTGAACTCGTCCAGCTGAATCCAGATTATCAATTCAACGAATCAAAGAATGGCTGGGATGTTTTCGGCGTGCTCTCGAATACCCAGGGTGGAGAGCCGACATACGATATCTTCATATATGATAGGGCAGTTAAAGCTCTCATCCTCCTCTTGCTCGGCATCCGATACTCGAAGAGCGGGCGAGTTTCACAGCGTCGTGTTCCTGTGACCATTGACGCAGCGAGCCCACTCTTCAGCGCCGCTCCACCTGTCCAATCTACTTATTCCCCTGTCGCTGTAACAAACAGTGGTATGGTAACTTCGAACAATAACTTTACAAGTTCACTAGTTCCCGATACCCGTTCCTCCCAGGCGCATTCACCGCCTCAAAGCTTACGAAAGAGTCGAAAAGAGGCGATCTGGGATGACATCTGCGCCCTCTTCGAAAGTGTAGCCGAAGTAAAGAAAGACGACATTAAGGGAAATTCCTACCTGGAAGACCTGGGGGTAGACTCGCTGATGATGATAGAGATCATCGCGAGATCTCGGGCTTGTACGGGGTGGAGCTAGAGATAGATGACCTGGTGCAGCTGACTGACTTCGAGTCCCTGATCCGGTACCTGTATAAGCTTGGATGCGGAAGCATTGATGATGATAATTCTGAAGAGGATGTCTTGTCGGACAAGACTTCTACGTTTGAGTCAAGCCAGGACGATGCCAGTGAAAACACCTTGCCGTCAACAATCAACTTAACAGCTACTTCGACGTCCTCAAAATCGATGACTCCGAGACAAGATGTGGGACTAAAGGCTCCAATGACATTCGTCTCTGATTCTAGAGGCCCTGGAGCCATAGTAGGCCGTTCTAGTATCAGCATTCAACCAGCGGGAACGGACAGCACTGGGGAGGCAGCCTCATTTCGGCCACAACTAACTTTCGACGCCATCGGATTCGATTTCGACAAATACGCAGAGCAAACTGGCTTCAAAGGCTTCTGGGCTCGCGTGTATCCCGACCAAGCAAAGCTAGTCGAAGCCTACATCCTTGACGCTTTCCGCGAGCTCGGTTGCGACCTCGCCAGCCTCGCCGGCGGCTACGAACTGCCCTCTTTGCCCGTCTTACCCCAACACAGTATGCTAGTGTCACAGCTGCATAGAATTCTGGCAGAAGGCGGCATAGTAGCGCAAAAAGCCGACGGTGTGTACTGCAGGACCACACAGAAGATCGACACAACACCGTCCGCAGTCTTATATCACAACATGCTCGCTAAGCACCCAGAGCACGCCTCCGAGACGAGCCTCCTCAATGTGACGGCGTCTTCCTTGTCCAAATGCCTGACGGGGAAAACCGACCCGCTGCAGCTCCTCTTCGCCAACAAGACGAACAAGAGTATCATGGCAGACGTGTATGAGAATGCGCCCATGTGCCGAGCAACAACCATGCTCCTCGCGAATTACCTCTCGCGCGCATACTCGGGCCGCACCCTAAAAATCATTGAGGTAGGCGCAGGTACGGGCGGCACAGCCAAGTACATTGTCGACTTCTCGCGCAGCGAGGCATGGACTTCGAGTACGTTTTCACCGACATATCCGCGTCGCTCGTCAAGCAAGCAACGAAGTTGTTTGTCGGACGCGACATGGTGAAGTTCGCCACGCTAGACTGCACAACCGCGCCGCCACCTGATCTGCGCGGCACTGCCGACGTCGTCATCGCGACGAATTGCATCCACGCGACCGGTAACGCCACGACAGCATCATCCCATGTGGCTGAGCTGCTGCGGCCCGATGGGGTCTTCTGTCTCGTCGAGTTCACGCGCGGGTTGTACTGGTTCGACCTCGTGTACGGGCTGCTGGGGGGCTGGTGGGCTTTCAGCGACGGTCGAACGCACGCGCTCGGCAATCAACACTTCTGGGACCGCACTCTGCGGGATGCGGGGTTCAAGCACGTTGCTTGGACGGGACCGGAGGGGACGAGTCCCGAGGCTCAGACTATGCGGCTAATATGCGCGTTCCGGACGGCAGGACGTTTGAATGAGTTGGATGTCCCCATGCCGTCTACCGTCACTAAGAGGGCAGGTCGCGCCGTCGAGACATTTGTGTGGAAAAGGATGGGCTCGCTCGATCTTAAGGCTGATGTGTACTATCCTAAGACTCCCGACAGGGTTGGAATGAGAAGACCAATTGGTATAGTGATGCAAATCCTTTTTTTCCTCCCCTTCAGAAATGCGCCTGCCCTGCTAACTTTCCATAATGCGCAACAGCACTAATGATTCATGGCGGCGGACATCTTCTCTTTGGCAGACGAGACATACCTATGAATCACGTCCGTGTGCTCCTGAAGCGAGGCTTCCTCCCCGTCAGCATCGACTACCGGTTCTGCCCCGAGCTCACCCTCTTCGACGGTCCGGTGAGCGACTGCCGCGATGCCCTGCGGTGGGCAAGAGAGACATTACCCTTTCTGCCGCTTTCAGAAGAAAGTGTCACTATTGACCCGAGCAGGCTGCTCGCTCTAGGCTGGTCTAGTGGCGGCCACTTGGCCATGACGTTGGGTCACACTGCAGAACCGGAGGGTATCAAGGCCCCTGATCTCATCTTACCCTTCTACTCTCCGAGTGATCTAGAAGATGAATGTGAGTTGGCCCAGATCAAGACGCGGCTGTTTTTCCTTCATGAAATCTGTAGGTATAGCTGACGTAACTCCGATAGTCTGGGCTAAGCCTAACTACCCGGACGCAGCAGAAGAAGAACCGACCGAGATCTGGGGAGAGCGTGATTGCGTGTTGGATGAACCAGTAAGCATATGGCCCGCAAGAGAGAGAAATAGACCCGAGACACGCGATACAATCGCCGGAGAGTTCCTAAAAGTCCGAGACTGATAAAACATATCGCACAATATCTAGATTGTCGAGTACACAGCTCAGTACGAAAAAAGAGCGACGACAGCCCTCTCCCTCACCCTCAAGGATGATAGGGAGCGGCTGGTCCTGCACATGAACTGGAACGCGCAGTCGATCCCCGTGCTCATCGGGGGACTCCCACCCAAGAGCCGTGTGCCTGAAGGTGATGGAATCACTGATTTCAAGAACCTCGCGATGCCGCCGGCGGAGCAGATACGCACCTGCAGCCCGTACTGGCACATTCTGCAGGGGACGTACCGCACGCCGACTTTCATGGTGCACGGCAACGACGACGACTGCTCCCCTGGCAGATGACGGAGAAGACCATCGGAGCGCTTCGGGCGCGTGGCATCCCCTGCGGCATGTTGATCCCGGAGCGGTGCGGCCACGCCTTTGACCTGTTCCCTCGCGCCCCGAGGGGCGATCCCCTCGGCGTTGGGTGGGCCGCTATCGAGAAGGCGTATGATTGGGCTTGTGAGAGGCTGCTGATGGAGAATTGAATCAACGGATAGTAGTTACTGACCAGGTATACTGTAATTATCATGAGTTGAGGTCCTGGGTAGAGAATACAGAGCTACCTGGTGAGACGAGAAACTGTGAACAAAAAAAAAAAAAAAAAAACACCTTCAGACTTTCTGGAGTATAGCAGTAGCACATTTATGGTAGAACGAATCGGTGTTATGTAACGAGGTAATAAATACCGCTGGTAGGGTCCCAATGCTCTGCTTGGCTTGTGTTTCGGGGCTGTCACCATTATGCATGCCTCTCTCGTCCTTAGGTATAGTCCTCTTGATTGGACTGAACTTAGCCATGCTGGCCTACAGCCCAATCGCCCCCGTAACACCGACGCGAAATGACCGTAAACTGGAGGAGGGGACGACGTTCACATGAAAATGACCCTGTTCGAGCGGCTGCTAGCAGGTGTTGCGGGGCTTAAGATTAATCCTGGCGCTTGGCAGTAAAGGGGCATCAACTTCATACGCGCTGAATACCTATAATGGACATGCGTAGCATGCAAAAATCAATCCTTTCCAAACTCGACGGATTAGAGCGAGGCATATCAGCTATGGAGAACATCCACGCTCGTGTCATGTGGATGGGCATATGGGCATAGAGATAGAGGACTTGAAGAAGAAGTTGAAGGCGGTAGACTCGAGGATGTCAGAAACTACAGCAAACCATGAGGGGAATGCAAGGGCAAGGAACACGCTGGTCAGCTCAGTTAACTCCGGGGGGTCTTGTAGCAGGGGGAAAGCGCCAGCAACATGTCTCCATGCGGCTCAGAAGCCACAAAGGAGGGCTGGCCGTAGATTTCCAATAACATGATCAGAAGTGACAAGCCGAGTCAACATTAATGCAAGCACCAGCCCATCTTACTATGTCATCACACCTCATATCATGAGTCGCATTGTGACTAGCAGTCCAGTGGATCCTTTGTCCCGACAGCTTGGAACCGGCCAGCACCAGTCAAGAGGTATATGCCCAACGACTTCCCGACAGCTTCCCACCAGCCGATCTACTTTCTGGATGAAGACCGGAACGTCGAACGCACTCGCGATCTTATCGATCTCTCGACCAAGTTTCCTTCTTCGGCCGTCAGCATGGTAAGCCCAGTTTCTACCAATGCTCGCCATCCACCCACTAATCCACTAATCCACTCGTGATTACTCTATTGTTGCTATGCTAATACCTACCACAGAGCATATTAC